>JAECUM010076526.1:0-14192 GCA_016617855.1 Megalonaias nervosa
CTACTCGCTAAGGATCGATCGATCAAAAATGGCCGCGTTTCCACTGTCTTAACACTAGCCATACGATCTTCTTCTTCTTCTTCTTGTTTTACTTGAAATCAACTTTCACATTTTAATCTCGCACATATCTTTCGTTTAGTTAATCAAGATGGATGAAAATAAAAACAATTGCGCAGCGAGGTTTGGAGCCGCTCGGTAGCAGTGTTCTTTAGTGGCGCCCCTGCCTTGCTACAAAACAACAGTTTTTTTGTCAGTTGCCAACCTTCCTCCTCCTGCCCATCACCTGCTCCTATATAAAAGTTTTGTGAAGAACTGCCCGAGTTACACTTAAGTGAAAGAGAAATACGATGAAAACGTCAGCTACGAAAGCTCCCAATGGCGCCCCTTCGTCAAGCGCTCGGGTGTAATTGCCTCTTCCCAAACCCTCGAGCCGCCACTGAAATCAAAGCTCATAAATAGATAAGACGCCAATTGACGATTTTCGACTAGATTGCGCAATGCCGCAGGCTACATTTTGTTGCGAACGTATTTTTATGTGGTGTAAATAAAAAAGTATAATATGTTTACTGTATTATGATGTACATGAGTATACATCTTTCATTAAAAAGTAAATCGACAATAATATATAAAATGACACAAAAGTTTGAAAACGGCACGAGGAAAATAAAAAATGTTACCTGCTCTTCGATCCCATGCTCTTCCTCATGGGACAATAAAGCAAATATTAAGGAAAAGGTTAAAATAATAAGAAATAACTATAACTTTTCGGTTGGGTGGGAGTGGAAGGATTATTCTGCCCCCTTCCAATAAAAATTAACTATTAGGTCCATCGTGGCCTTTTCAAAACGCATAGTAGCAAATTATACCTATGTTTATTAAAAAAAATTGTATAATCTCTCAAGTAAGTCTGGCAAAATATGTTCTGGTAATGTTTTTTTCCTCATTCAGTTTCTAATCTCCCATTCATGTCAAAAATCTTAGAAAAAGTTGTTCTATCCCAACTTGTATCTCATCTGAATTCAAACAGTCTTTTTAGCAATGTACAGTCTGCATATCGCCCTTGCCACAGTACTGAAACTACTCTTTTGAAAGTAGTCAGTGACCTTCTCTCTGCTTTGGATAGCGGAAAGATTACAGTCCTCACTCTCCTTGACTTGTCTGCAGCATTTGACACAATAGACCATGATATATTACTTCACCGTCTCCAGCATGTATTTGGCATTCATGATACGGTCTTACTATGGTTCAAGTCCTACTTGGTCAACAGGACACAAATTGTGTCCGCAAATGGAAAACACTCCAGCCCAGTTGATCTATGCTGTGGTGTTCCACAGGGGTCTGTTCTTGGACCTGTTCTCTTCATTCTATACACTCAGCCACTCTCAAGTGTCATAGATCATCATCCAGTGTCTCACCAACTGTATGCTGATGACACCCAAATATACAAATCTAGCCATCCAGCTGAAGTTGAAGCTACCATCCAAGGCGCAGAGAGGTGCATTTCCGATGTGAAATCATGGATGACATGTAACAAGCTGCAGATGAATGATGATAAAACTGAAGCCATTCTGATTACAACACAAAGACTTTCTCATTCACATCCTTTACCTCAGACAATAAATATCAGCAACACCAACATTAAATTCACACAGTCAGTACGAAACCTAGGTGTTACTCTTGACAGTACTCTCTCATTGCACCAACATGTCATGAACATATGCAAGGCTGCATATCTTGAGCTGAGACTCATCAGCTCCATTAGCAAGTATCTTTCAGCTGATGCCACTAAAACACTTGTGTGTTCCTTAGTACTTTCAAGACTGGACTATTGTAACTCAATTCTGTCTGGTTCGTCTCAATATCTACTCCAGAAACTTCAAAAAGTTCAAAACACAACTTCTCGGATCATCCTTAGAGTACCACGATCAAAGCGCACCTCTCCCCTGCTCTGTACCCTACACTGGCTATCTATACGATCCAGAATTAAACACAAAATTTGTTCTCTGTGGTACGTTTCACTGACGGGCTCCAGTCCAACATACCTATCTGACCTCACCCATGTGTACGCACCAGCAAGATACTTACGCTCCTCTTCTGACACTCATATTCTCATTATTCCCACTATGAAAATGAAATCATATGGACAACGCTCTTTTGCATGCCAGGGCCCAGCAACGTGGAACGAATTGCCCACTACACTTAGACACAAAGACACAGTGATCTCATTCAAGAGCGCTCTAAAAACTCACCTATTTCAACTGCAAGAACAAACTTAAAGACCTAATAATGTATCCATACCTTAAATATTTACAGCATGTTTTCTGTTTTCTAATTTCGTGGTGTTTGTTTTTATTTTTGTAATCATATCATTACATATGTTCTTTAAGTGTTGTCAAATGTTGTAAAGCGCTTAGAGCTTCTAAAGATTAGGCGCTATACAAAGTCATCACCTTTATTATTATTATTATTATTATTATTATTATTAAACAAAATCATCCATTAATAACATAAGAATCGAAAGCAAATAAAGTAATGAATGTGGATGAATAGCAAGTCGGGCGAAAATTATTGAGGGATTCAAGTGTACGGGCGAAAATTATTGAGGGATTCAAGTGTACGTCCATACAATGACTGCCGTAACATATCGATCGCTTTTTCATGACAAATATAGTTCCTAGAGCAAAGATCTTTGTTATAAAACCGAACAATGACTTCCTCCATTTACGACAACTAGCCAAACACATCATTGGAAGAATGTATATGCTTTCTAGTGCAAAGACCTTTGTTATAAAGTCGAACAGTGGCTTCCTCCATTTTGAAAAATTAGACAAATACTGGAAGAAAAAATAGACTGCATATAGTGTAAAGACCCATTGTTATGAAGCCGAACAGTGACTTTCTCCATTTAGAAGAACTAGACAAATGCATACTTGGAGGAACAATAGACGGTCTAGTGCCTGTACAGTCAAACAATGACTTGCTTCAAGTACATACCTGGAGATCCAAAACGCAATAAGATGACGTATAAAACCACACACGGCTGTGTATAACTATGTTCAGGTGTTGACGTAGGTATGCTAATACTGTGTATCACTTCATCCAATTCTGAGTTAAATCATAGTCTGGCCTACGGTAATATCGGTAGCTTCCTCCCCAGGGGGTTCCGGGAGGGGTGGGTGGGTCAAAGGTTATATGTAAAAGTAAATGACAGTGATAGTCACGAGAATAGACGACATTTAAAATGGGAAATATGCAACTGTGAATGTTCGAGTGTGTAATATTAAAAATAAGACTGAAGATATGAAATGGCAGCATCACGGCATCACACGACACACATTCAAACGGAAATATTAGCAATTGTAAAGACGCAGCTGCATCCAAACAAAACGTGCAAGCATAGAATAATGCAAATTATAACATACAAAACAGAATCAAAGCGATTTACTTCCATATCGTATCGTTACAATACCTGCAGTCTTCAGTGTGCCGGCATCCGCAATAATTTTATAATTGTACGCACGTGTACAAGCAAACTGAATGATATACATGTTCAGATAGTTACTAACTATCAAATTTCAGCGTGAAACGTTTACATCACAAAACATACATATCCAGCAAATTCACTCGTCCATTGCTTGGTCTCGAGCACACGTCTTTGTACATTACGCGCCCTATGTCAATAATTTAGTAATGAAATCGTTTAACAGACATTAAATGGTATTGATCGACAAAGATTAATTGGTTATAAAATTTCTATCAACGTCGCGAATGCATCTTTACTCATTCATATACATGCACAAAGCCCCTTGCTTGCCAGAAAGTCGTGAAGGGTAGGACACTTCAGTGGACAATAAATATAGTATACCGTCTTGTTTCTAGCATGCAAAATAGGCAAACGATTGATGGGTATGATTTAATCCCTAAATTCGGACGATCTACATACACTGCTTGAGGCTTCTGGATAAAATGATAAAATCATGACACAGATATGCTCGTCAAAAAAGGGGGCAACATATCGCATACAGTTAGCTACTGCGGTTATTCTGCCTTATACTGAGCTTTAAAAAAAAAAATATTTGTTAGTTTGCACCTATTTTTCGTTTTTACGAGACTTGTCTTTTGTCCAACAACTTCTAATAGTGTTATATATAACCACAGCTTTTGCGTGTGTGGCGGTGATTATTAGGTACGTTTAGATTAAACAGTAGCACGCACAGGGTCGTACCAAATTAATATGACTAAAGCACGCGACATGTAGAACGCAACTCTTGCCATAGATAACATAACGACAAGGGAAAGGGTGAAATGCGACAATATTTCCCCCGGCAAAGTTTAGTCAGTAAGTTGTAACTTGAGTTATGCAGGTAGCAAGATCAACGTATAACTGTCCCTATCATCCCTCCTCCATTTCACTTTTGGAAATGCAATCTATTCGCCTATAAGTTTCTTTCTTTCTTCACTTTGATTTCGTTCTGTCCATAGACTCTGCCTTTGTTATAGTCCTATCAGAGACAACAGTTCTGGGAACAACACTCTTAACTTGGCGAAGCGATGTCTAGTCTCCTTTTCAAAATCCGCCTCAAGTCGGACATGCTATGGCTCAAACTTGAAAGAGAGGTGGGCGGTACTACTGGTATACCGTGGTATTTGTTTGTTTTTTTTTTCGTAGATACGTACAATGGTTGTTGTTGTTGTTGTTGTTGTTGTAGGGTTTAATGCCATTTTTCAGCTCAAGATAGGCTATACATGGCGGCCAGTATAAATGAAGTACAATGGTACTTTTTTTTTCACAGGTACTTCGGTAGTTTCCGTCAGTAAATAATATACGGAAATTCCCGAGTGATCTTTTTATGAATTGAATAATGTATGCAGCATGTTTTAATTTTTCATGACAAAAATGTATTTGTCATATATGAGATTTTTTAAATGCTGCAAATATAATTGTATTTTATTTTGTAATCCTTTAATCACATGCTTGACATGTGGTGGTCAAATGGAATGTTGTGAAAGATATTCGGGCCCAATCCAACTTCTGAAGAAAAAAAAACTTCGGATTCAAACAACAAACAAAACCATGTCATTTTTTAAAGTTATTTACTACCGTATGTTAATATGTCAAGTACATACATGTATATTCTTCTGCAAGACTGCGAATCATCCTAAGATTTTCAGGAGAGCGGTTGTTTTCTGTTCTCAAATCCACTAAATATTTTGTTGTTTCTTGAGGTAGTGTGTTTTATGTTTGCTTGTCCTTTCGGATAACTATCTTGCCCAGATAATGGCATCCACTCAAAGTATCCCTAGCTACTATATCAACAGAATGGTTTGTAATTTGTAGGATACAGTGTCAACACTTCCCAGTTTTACCAACACGCTTTCTAAAGGCAACATAATATCTTTCAAAGGGTGTCAGTTATAGTTTAATCATCCAAAATTTAGTTACAGTTTATAGATTACAACTCATACAACAATTTGCATACACACATCAAATTCATCTGCATAAAGATAGAGGACAATAAAAACAATATAACTGTGAGCGATAGTATGTCATACCCTGACAGCAGAATTGGAATAAAATCTCGGCATTGACGAACTAAATAAAAAAAGTTAAACAAATAAAGGTTTGTATGACATGAACTAAAAGTGGATAACCCAAATCTATTCTTTCAAACCAGATCATGAAAACAAACATCTTGCAATCAAACACTAGTACTTTTAAAACGACTTTAGCATTAAGTAATATAAACAATACGGTTACTTGGGATACAGGGGGGAACATGAAAACATTCAAAACTTAAATAAGCCCGGTTATATCTATAAAGAATACTGCAATAAACACTATCATAAAACGAAATTAAAAACAGATCGTTTAAGAAAAGAAATACTACATGCAAGTATACTGATTTATGAAATTCGCAATATGTAAGATTGTAATATTTTTTTGTTACCATGAGCAACTGATTATTTATTATCACTAGATTTGAACAAGGGACTTGCCACCTCGGAGATAAAATGCGGCATGTTGAAATCATTATCTGGCTTTATTAACACCACAAACAATAAGTACTATTTGTGTATTTAACTATAATTCATCACAGTTTACTTAGATTTAATACAGTAAATATATCATTAAAATATTTAAATCAGGACTATATAAAAAAAAATCAACTTTAATGACAAACTTTCTGATGATTTTAATTTTTCATTTCGATGACCGGTATATAATAAAAACAATCTTGCTTACCCAGTAAATATCAAAAAAAAAAAAAAAAAAAAAAAAAAAAAAAAAAAAAAAAAAAAAAAAAAAAAAAAGGACTTGAAAAGGGGTTTAATTAAAGAATCCAGAATTTATTTTTTGAAGGTTTTAGTCAGTTAAAGAGATAAAATGGAAACATACGGAAAAAGTATAACTCCTAAAAAAAAAAAGGAAAAAGCCACCACAGTGTGTTTAACATCTTAATCCAATATATCACTGTATTACGAGGGCCCCGAGTGGCCGAGTAGACTATAGTGCACCGTTACGGATCACTGCCATCTCACCACTGTCTGCGTGGGTTCGAGTCTCTGGTTCGGCCAATGTGGGTATGTGAGAAAGCTTGCCAGTAACTTCTCGTGGGTCGGTGGTTCTTTCCGGGGTTTTCCCGGGTTCTTCCTCCGCCATTAATACCGGCCGCCATGTATAGCCTGTCTTGTACTGAAAAATGGTGTTAACCCCTACAACAACAACAACAACAACAACACTGTATTACGTATACACCAAGTAGTAATAGTTGTTGTTTTTGGTTTAACATCATTTTTCAGCGCATGATATGTTATACATGACGGCCAGTATAACTGGTGGAGGAAGATTAAGGGAAGAACCATCGACCCACGAGGAACTACTGGCAAACTTTTTCATATAACCATATTAGCAGAACCTGAGACTCGAATCCACGCTGACTGAGGTGAGATGGTAGTGATCGTCAATGGAGAGCGCTTTAGATGACGCGGCCACCAGGGGCCCTAAAAGAAGTAGTATACAGCCTAAAGAGATCATTCAAATAGTAATACCTAATTTGGGACCCAATATGTATCGGGCATATTTTAAATCATTTTTTTTTTCTCCGTTCGATTCAAAGGTTAAATAAGATGCCAACAATGCAATTTTTAATAATTTAGGAAGACTGCTTATTAGAGAATGAACTATTTCATATGGCAGCGATGATATTTAAAGCTAAAATGATCACACCATTTTTATGCTGTTTAAAGATTTTTGTTTACCGTTATATGAGAAGAAAAAAAAAATGAGCAAGGAATAAGTAATGAAACAGCAGATTTAGGTCAATATGTTTAGCTAAAACATGACACTGGTAGTAAAGATGTTCAGCTAACACATGACACTGGTACTGAAGATGTTCAGCTAACACATGACGCCGGTACTGAAGATGTTCAGATAACACATGACGCCGGTACTGAAGATGTTCAGATAACACAATATACTGGTACGGAGGATGTTCAGATAACTCGTGACACCGGTACTGAGTATGTGTAATTTGGATTTTTAACGTAACTTTAACAATTTCTCAGTCATATCGCTACGATGTCTGCAGTGTGGCAGTTTATAGTGATGTCTAGCATTGGGGCATCATACCGCAGACCTGTAGCTTGATGTCCCACCCAGTGACATCAGGTCGACCAGCCCTAACACTAACCTGAGCGCCTAGCGAGGCAGCTGTTAGTACCATGTTATAAGTCTTTGGTATTACTCGGCCGGGGTTTGAACCCGCGACCTCCCGCATCCGAGGCGGACGCTCTAACCACTATGTCATCGGAGCTGTCCGACGCTGGTACTGAATATGCTCCGCTAACACGTCTTGTACTGCTACTAAAGATGTTCCGCTAACACAAGACTGGTACTCAAGATGTTCAGATAACACAAGACACTGATATTGAAGATGTTCAGATAACACAAGACACTGAAACTGAAGATGTTCAGATAACACAAGACACTGATACTGAAGCTGTTAAGATAACGCAATACACTGGTACGGAAGATGTTAAGATAACACGATACTGGTACTGAAAATGTTCAGATAACGCAAGACACTGATACTGAAGATGTTCAACTAACTCAAGACACTGGTTCTAAATATGTTCCGATTATAGTATATATCAAAATGTTAGAATACCACTTGATTTCCAGATAGTAACCGATCACTGTCCGATGTCATCTCTTGCTCTTCCTGGGGATTTTAGAACTACTATTAAACTACAAAAAACCTACGAAGCGAGTTAAGGCGCAATCTCCAAGTCATAATCCTTGGAAAATATTTCCCTACAGTACGATACAATTACGCCTGATGCAAAAGTTAATTCTGTTAACGAAAACTACAGAGATGGGAATTGCTTTCCTTATGACTATATAACAAGAAGAGAATTATTATGTAACGGCTAATACTACTTCAAGAAATGTCATACTTAAACAAGGTCTTGATATCGTGTAAAACACACACACACACACACACACACACACACACACACACACACACGTTGTCTGCAGTGGAAATATTACCAAAACATGTATCACTAACAGGGGTATGAAAAGAATCAACAATTTACAGAAGGAACAAAATATTTCTTTAACAAGAAACAAAATCACACAAATCAGCAGAAACACGCGGGATATATTACATGGAACACATCATAAAACGGGTAATAAATACAAATAATAAAAAAGAAGATGTAGATGATATATATATATATATATATATATATATATATATATATATATATATATGGTTAACTGGCGGGACCCGGCTGTGCAGGTGAAGTGCGCGATGCACACAGGCGCCTTTTCATTTCCTGTTCGTTTTATTCGCAATTTATTCGAAAACAAATTTTGGAAAGGCGCCAAACATTCATCGCACACACAAGAAAAACACCAAGCACCGGGCCTGTATATATAATAAATCATGGTCACTTCCAATATCTGCTCCTGGAAAACTTCGTGTTCTGGCGATATTCAGTCCTGTGCAGAATTGATGCGCTCGTTTGTCATATTCATCTTTCTGTATGCGTGTAAAACATGGACGCTCACATCAGATCTACAAAGAAGGATTCAAACCTTCGAAATGAGATGCTACCGCAAGATCTTGGGCTTCTCATTCATTGACCATGTAACCAACGAAGAAGTCCACAACAGGATCCAACGAGCCATCGGATCCTATGAAGACCTCTTGACAACTGTAAAAAAGCGCAAACTGAAGTGGTACGGTCATGTCTCAAGATCATCTGGACTGGCAAAAACAAACTTGCTAGGCACAGTGCGAGGGTGCAGAAGAATAGGTAGACAGAAAACGAGGTGGGAAGACAACATTGAGGAGTGATCAGGCATGGGATTAGGAGATTCCCAAAGGGCAGTAGAGAACAAAGAAAGATGGAGAGAATTGGTTGTAAAGTCAACTGTGGTGCCCCAACGACCTCTTGGGTTAATGGACTGATGATAATGATGATGATGATGGTGATATCTATCTATCAATCAATCAATCAATCAATCAAGAATACAAATCATATGGCGAATAAGAGCCCTTTTAAGTGCACTGGATCCAGCAAGGGATCACGTCTGTCAGGGACTATTAAGATAAATGCAATAAACTGACAACGAACAGTGCAAAACTAGTATCTAACTAGCCTGAGCGCTTTCGACTCTTAATGAGTCTTTTTCAAAGGCATATGCAAAACATAGACAAGATAAACAAATAAAACAGAAAAACCGTAGTGTTTGCAAAACTTTACATGGCTGTTTCTACAGGAATTAAACCTTTAAAATTATTGTGTTTCAACTAGTTTATATGAACTTGTTGCGGATACTGGAAAATATTAGTATTGACCTAGAAATCGATGAGCCATAACGACATCTGTTATTTTATGTACATTTATGTAAGCGCAAGTTATATCCCGGATATTTCATAGTTATAGTAGTAATGGTAGGCTATTAAGCAAATTTAAAGAATTATTTAAAAGAAAATGTATCGGCTGCAAAAGATAATTTTATTTGTCCATGGCTGTCTTTTAAATAATTCGATTTCTAGGTCAATTTATTGCATATATATATATATATATATATATATATATATATATATATATATATATATATATATATATATATATATACTGTCTGATGCTCAGGTACAAATTCAAAACAGCCATGACAAATCTGTGTTTTCAAACAATTATTACTTTGATTAACATAGTTATTAAGTATGAATATAATTTAGGTATGATGCTTTGAGAGTGTGCCTGATACAATATGGACAGTGCCGTTGAGCAAGAATGTTCTGTTATTTGTGGCTTTCAAGCAGTAAATAAAAGGAAATCTAAAGTACAAAATATCAACACATTAATTAACTTTTAAAATCTAAATAGACGACTACGCACCAATCAATGCTCTTATGAAATAGTTATGTTACCGACGCAATGAAAACATATCACCGAATTTAACTGCGACTATATTTCTACAGCTTAAAAGGTAACAAAATTTAAAGGACTATACAAGGACATTAGAGAGAAATAAAATAAGCAGAAAAAAGTTTCATCCTGGTGATGGATTTATTGGAATAATTTGCTAATTTTGTGCAAATCAAAATACAATGAACAAAAGATAAACTACCCACTCTATACTGACACGACAACTTCTATGTGTAACTTAGACACATGTATAAAACCATCCAAGTCAATAACAAAACTATAAAATAAACCAAAACCAATTATTGTGGAAGGAATTTCTTGATAAATTTTCTTATGTTTAATATCACATTATGTATTTCCTATTACACTGGTATTAAAATTAAAGTAGGTAAGTGTGGTGGGAGGTTTGCTCTGTTGTTTTTTTTAAAACATTATATATATATATATATATATATATATATATATATATATAGCAGTATATATATATATATATATATATATATATATATATATATATATATATTATAATGATTAATATATATCTAATGTACCTAGCGCTTCAAGTATATGGCAAAGCCTGCTCAATTAGGTGGACAAATCAATTTCGGGAATTTTTTTTAAAAAAAATATTTTAATATATTTCTTAACCTTGGGGGAAAAAGTGCTAGAGTCGGCAACGAAAAACAGGGACGTCCCGTCGACCGAAAGCTTATTTTTTGGGCCTAGTGCAAAATACAACTATTTCCTAGAAGATTGTGTGTTACGTGTATGCAATTTAATTGCTTGTGTGTTAGTTTTAAATTCTCTTTTATTTTTATTTCATTACGTTATTGTACTGATAACTTTATTCACTGGATTTCACTTTCTTTTGGAAAATTCAGTTTTCTGTTTTGACCTGATAAACACTCAGTTTGTTGCTACATTATATTTTTAGCTGACCTAGTTCCTGACCTTGGTTCTGAATTGGTAAACACTGAGTGAAAATCATTGGTCGTAATCAAGGTCATTCTTGGCTTGCGTCAGCTCTGTTGTAAACAACCTTTTTTAAAATTCACTTCCAGTGTGGAAATCATTGATTCTTAGCTAAGGCTATATACTAGCCGACGTGCTAATTGACATATTATTTTACTGCGTTGATCGGATTAAGTGATCACGTGACCCATCATGGGGTCTAAACTGCGTTTTAGTTAAGGGTTAAAACAGTTGTTGTGTAGTGTTTTCAGTCAGTCGTAAATTAATACCTTCGGAGCTCAGAGGCATTTTGCGTTGTGACCAGTTCGAGTTAGTTTTTTTAATTTAAAATAATTTATTCACTCTGGAAAACATACAAGTGCTCTTCTTCATCAAAATTCTTGGACAAAGACATTTAGTGGAAATTATTCTGGAAATCTAAACTGGAACATTATAAGTTGTGATTCAACGACGAACTGTTGACATCAGTACAACGACCTCATCTGACGTCATTTCCTTCCATCTTGGAACTTCATCGGGATTCGAACTTTGATTCATGTAGAACTTTTTAGTAATAGGACTTATATTTTTAAATTCGAAGATTAATTTTTGGATTAGATTCACAAACTGTAAGTCCCTTTTCATGTTTTACCTTGTTTTCTAGGGAAATATATTATTTTTGTTAAAATTTACAAAGCTTGTTGGCTTCACTCTTTTCTTTGTTACTTTGTACGAGCCTAGACACGTAACAAAGAAAATTTGGGGCTCATCCGGGATATATGAATTTTGGCTAAAATATTTCAGAAAATTGTTTTATGAAATTTAAATTCCCCTAGTTTTCAGAAATTTTAAATCCCAAGTACTGTTTCATATTTTGTTTGAAATTTTTAGTGAAATCAACAGGCTTTTCACAATGTCATCAAAAGTGGAGATTTTTCTTTTTAGTCCTACTCAGGAGCAGTAGGATAGTTTGAAAAAAGATGATTTGCTTGAACTTGCCAGAAAATATGATCTTTCTCAGGCGAAAATCTTCCTAAACGAAGCAAGAAATAAAAAACATTTTCATCCAGTATTTGGTACAAAAGAATGTTTGGGATAAAGTGTTTTGGTTTCGATCAGTACGTCTGTATCAGACTCTGACATAAAAGTAAAGGAATTGAAATTAAAATACAAGATGGAATTAGAGTTAAGGAAGCTTGAACTTCAGAAAGAAGAAAAACAACTGCTATTGGAAAAAGAGGACAGAGAAACAATTGCAGCCGCAACTGGAGAAAGAAAAAGAACAAATGCATTTACAGAAACAAGAGAAACAATTGCAGTTGCAATTTGAGAAAGGAGAGAGAGAGAGAGAGAGAGAGAGAGAGAGAGAGAGAGAGAGAGAGAGAGAGAGATAAACAAATGCTATATGAAAAAGAGGAGGGAGAAAAATAAATGCAGTTACAATTTGAGAAAGAGGAGAGAAAGAGACAGATGCAATTGCAAAGAGAGAAGGATGAAAAGGAATTTCAAATTAAGTTAAAAGAAATAGAGCTGGCAAGTGTAAGGCAAATTTCCACTTCACATACAAATTCAGGTTTTGATATTACAAAAAATATCAGGTTAGTGCCCCCTTTTAGAGAAAAAGAAGTAGATAACTATTTTCCTCGTTTTGAAAAAGTTGCTGAAAATATGAAACGGCCAAGGGAGCATTGGACTCAATTACTACAATGTGTACTTATTGGTAAGGCTAGTGCTATTTAACATTCACTGTCAGTTCATCAAAGTGCTGGTTAAGGAATGCATCTTAAAGGGTTATAAGTTAGTCCCTGAAGCTTATCGGCAAAAATTTTGGAACTATAAAAATGAAGCAGGACAAACTCCTGTCGAATTCGCAAGAGAAAAAGAGCAGTTATTTGATAGATGGTGCTTAGCCGAGAAAGTTGAACATGATTATGAAAGTCTCAAACAACTTGTATTACTGGAAGAGTTCAAGAACTGTGTCCATAGCGACATTAAAACTTATCTTGAAGAGCATCAGATCGAAACCTTGGAAAATGCTGCTCGTGCTGCTTTTAAGTATTTCTTGACTCATAAAGCTTCTGTTGTAGGCAAGCCTTTCACTCAGCAGTTTGCTGGTAAAAAGGTATTTCAGCCTAATACGACTCCTTCCAAAACTCAATCTGGCACAACTTTTCAAAATCAAGCTTCAGATAAGCTTGATTCAAAAGCCTTGTCTATTCCTACGTGTACCTATTGCAAGAAAAAAGGACACATCATTTCTGATTGCTTCAAACTGAAATATAAGCATCAGAATCAAGATAGACCTATCCCAAATGCTCTTATTTCTAAGAGGTCATGGTCACGGTCATGTATTGAAAGCAATACATTTGTTGGGTCTAATAAACCCCAGTCTGATTTTATTATGGAGAATTATGAACCATTCATTTCGAAGGGTTCTACATCACTCTTGGGTGATTTGGGCAATCCTATCCCTCTTAAAATTTTAAGGATACAGGAGCTTCTCAGAGCCTTTCGTTATCAGGTACTTTGCCTTTTTCTGAGAAGTCTTCTTCTAATGAGAGTGTTTTCATTCTGGGAGTAGAGTGCGGCTTTGTAATGTTTCCTCTCCATTCTGTAAATTTGTCATCAGACTTAGTTTCAGGACCTGTGACAGTCGGAATAGTGTTTTCTTTACCCGTTGAGGGCATTCATTTGTTACTAGGCAACGACCTAGCTGGAGACAAGGTTGTGGTTAATCTACTTGTAACTGACAAGCCTTCTTGGATCAAAAAGTTGATCCTATTGATAAAGAATTC
>JAECUM010076532.1:0-14331 GCA_016617855.1 Megalonaias nervosa
TGCCAGACCCGGGGATGATAAGGTCTCTGTGGCACCCACTCTTACTGCTGTCCCTCCAATTCCTCCCATGCTTCCTGCTCCCAGTTGTCTGGCTGGGGGACAGCGGTTCTTGGTACTGGTGGTAGAGGCTGTGGCTGTCTTTGTTGTGGAAGTGGTGGTTGTGGAAGAGTTGGTCTCCTCACCTCATGTTGACCTCGCACAGAGGTCTCAGTATGAGGTGAGGCAGGATCCCTCGCTTCTTTTCCTTCTCCTCTTCTTTCTTTTTCTTCTCTTCCTCCTCCTTTATCCTGGCTTCTTCCTGGATTGCCTCCATGGCCAGCTCGTCCAGGACTCTCCTAGCACATTCCAGGTGCATCTGGAGCTCCAACAGTTTTGTGATTCTACTATTCATTTTCAATGTTGACGAGTCGCTTTATATACTTGAAGCACGGACGTGAAGGTAAACATTCCCTAGCACCAAAGCTTACTATCACATCAAACACGCGGACCTAAAAGAAACACTTACGTTGCCTTTTTTACTTACAAACACAGATATATACGATTCGACAAAACAGAAAAAAGAAGTGCTTATGGACACACTTCTATTTTTTTTTTTTTTTTTTTTGAACATACAAACACACAAATTTGTTTTGGCAATTGAATTAGTATGTCTTTTCGAGAGTATTGGGGTAGCCCTGAAAAGGGCTGTTTTTTGTTGACGGGGAGCGATGGCAATCTTTTTTTACTGTCTAAGATTGCGTCCCCGTCTGGCGGCAGACTTTCCTTTACGATACGGCCTGCTTCTGCGGAAAGAGAAGGAGAACTCTTCGGTGTCCACAAGGCAGTCGACAAAACCTCTGTCTGGTTCTTGCTGCTGCTGTTGATGCTGCTGTTGTTGTTGCTGTTCTCTCTGCTTCTGAAGTCTGTACTTCTCTGTCCATTCTTCTTGTTCTTTCTTGATTTCCTCTCTGAAGACCTCTTCTACTAGGTCTTGGGCTATGGCTAACATTCTGACATTCTCTATCTCTTCAGGCTTAGGTATCAGGTTTAGCCTGACACGATGTAAATTGACGTAAGCTTCGTTCAGCTTGGCTAGTCTGGAAGGCATCTTCATAGGTTAACGAGTCAACAGTGGCTGGCCAGACTGGAGACCAACCCGCTTTATATGGTTCAAACGCGGACGCGATAGAAAACATCCTTACTTGGTTTTTGTTGAGTTGGAACGTTATGATAGCGAATGTCATGGTGAGGGATAGAGAGAAAGTCAAAGAGCATATATTCACAGTCTTTGTTTGAAAACAAACGACAGACACATTTTTTCAAAACACAACATTTTTTATTGAAACAAACAATCAACCACTAACAATTAACAATTAACAATAATATCAAACAAATTATTTTTGACAAGGTTGACAACGTTGTGAAATCATGTGAGATTTCCATTGATGGAAGTCATGAAGCCATTGATGTAGATTACGTTTCCTAGCTAAAGACAAAAGATAGCCATAATGGTCACAAAACCATCGATCTACCTTCTCATCGTTTCTAGAAGAGTTACTATCAAAATAAGTCACTAAATGTTCTAAAGGATATCCAAGACTGCGTTGATGAAGAAAATGCACACAATATTGTCCACACATCATGGAATCTATGCCTTGTAATTTCACATTATTGAATCGTGTCGTCTGGGCATTTCTTCTCATAAAGTCAATGATATCGTCTTCCAAAGGGGGTAATCCATACGAATCAAAATACTCCACACAACCCTCTTGAGGGAAGTAGACGGCAACCCAGTGAATTCCTGGGAGATGACTTTCGTCCGTGTTGATGACATAAGCTTGATGGTCTTGAGGTTTGCGATGAGGTAGTTCATCTTTAGCGCACACGACAGGATTCCAAGAAGCAGTATACGAACTGTTGTTCAAAAGGTAATAAAGTTCCCAGGTATCCATTTTTTTGTTGTGTTGTTTTTTGTTCACAGATAATGATAAGTCATCAATTCAATTCTGACTTTTTGTTTGAAACGCTCTGTCAAGTAGCCGTTTCTTCGCTTCGTCTCCGCACTCTGGGCTAAGAGAGATTCGATGCGATAGATCTCTAGAGTAGACAATGGTGGGCAGGAATGATCACGCAAGCCTTTATACCACTCATGCAACACTGCTTCTTCCGAGATGAGACTCCAAGCTTCGTCCACATACTCGTCCAATTTTTCTTCTTGACTCATCATCATACATTTATCGTGTTGAATTTGACTGGGATGATCGTTTTGACATCCATAACAACCATTCTTACTCTATTCTGTAATTTTATTCGCCAGGTGTTTGGCAAAACACGGCACTAAATGTTGTTCTTGTTCTGGCCATCTGGACTTGACTACTACCTCGTCCCCTTAGTCTTGGTCTTGGGGTCCTGTTTTCACGCTATCCTCTCATTCCATTTCCAAAGATTCTCTACCTTTATATGAGGGATAGTAGTCTTCCATTGTTTCTAAAAGTCTAGAATGACTTCTCTCAAACTGTTGATTTCTATGGTATTATCGAATTCGGCATACAAGATGACGTTGACCGTCTCGGTGAGAGCTTCTGCAAACTGAAGTGCCACACGCAATTGACCGGATTTTATAGGGTGGAAATGTCCCTCATCGCTGCTTTGGTTTGGAGTGAAATCAAATGCCCACAAAGTGTACCATCCTACATAATCATCGTACGAAATGCTGTGACTGGTGTTGGTTCCTAGCTGTCCGGTAGCTTCGTACAGGGACAAGTATGGTCTCAAGTAATTTTTCTGGGTAAAGTTAGGTTCGAAGGGTCTGGTACACAAGGTCTTGCCATCGCGACTGACTTCGATCTTGGACACTTTGTAGTGCTTAAACTGGAAAGGATTTTGATCGTGGGCTCCTTTGAGGGCTGCGTTGCTGACTATACCAATGATTAAACGTTTGGGTAACTGTCCTTGGAACAGATAATCTTCGATCTTGGATCGGAGTGCAGCAGCAATGGTGAACGTTTTCACTTCTACACGTCGTATCGGATACTTGGCGGTCGATCTGCTCAATGTGTGACTGATGTCGTTTCCCGATTTAGGTAACACTTCTACGCGGCGCACGTAAAGTCTGTCTTCTTGGATGATGGTTTTGTACTCGTTGGCATCAGCCATCAAATGGAAAGCGACACTGCTGCGATTGAGTCTCAGGCGAATATCCACTCCGTTCAGCAAATACTTTTCTTGCAACCACATGTCCAAATGCAAACGATCCATCAGTTCTAAACTACGTCCTTGCAGGATTTTCTTTCGACGGTCGTTAAAGCCCACATTGTGAGGATCGTCATCGGCTATCAGGGCTGTGTCGTTAAACTTGTTCTCACCTGCGGTGTCAGGTTTCTAAACCACGCAAGCATCCAGATGAGTGTTCTTGGCCTCTTTTCCGTACGTCAAGAGATTTTCCAGGTACGCTCGGTAAGTGTAAGCATCCATGCTACTGCTGACGAGTTTGTTATTCAAGTACAAATCCACTTCGTGGAACAAGGAATGCATGAAATTGTTGACGGGAGCTACTGTAGCATCGTCTCCCGGATTGGTGTTGTCCGTTTTGATCACTTTGAGTTTCAGATACAAGTAACTGCTATTCAGATCGATGTAATCTTCAGGTTGTCCTTTGATTTCAAATTCGATGGGAGCTGAATCCGTCAAAGAGGAGACGGGATGAAATTCGACCCATTGTGATTCTTGCATTGTCATCATGGTGGATGGCATGGCAAACAGATCCAGTTCCGACTTGGAACAAGCGCAAGACTCTCGGTGCATCATTTTCTCTGATTTAATAATCAAAAACGTCTATCTCTCGGACAGTTTTTCTTTTCTTAGGCTTTCTAGCTCTAGGGGTGTGAAGTCCTCTGAAGGGGTGTTTTCGTCGTCTTTTTCTGTCTTGTCATTCCTGTGGAGTCAGGGAAGCAGGAAAGTCTGACTCGGCATCGCCCAGGGCATTTATAGGAGTTTCTCGCCGACCCAAAATGTCTTTACCCGTTTGAAGCAAGACATTTGTGCCTGCTCTCAAGAAAGCTTCTTTCGGATTTTGTTTGTCAATGATGTCATTTTGGAGAAATCCTTTGCCGTGCGTCAACGCGGCATCTTTCAAGGCGTGCAATCCCCGTGTCACCATCGGCTTCAAAACGGGAGCCACTGAACGAAAAGCTGATTTTAGCATATCTCCTCAACCATGTCCTCGTTGTCCAATCACTCCTCGGTACACAGGATATATGACTGACAAAAGGTTAGAGTAATCGTTTTCGAAAATGGAGTTTCACTGTGACTTTCCCTTTGGTGAATGAAATATTTTGTCCCAGATCTCCTTTTATAGTAATGTTGACAGTGTCGAAATACGACTTACTGACGGGCAAATAGTGAGGATGTACAAATTCGCGGTGAACGTGATAGGTGTTTCCACCTTCATCGTCAGCGTTCGTGGCAGAATCCACTTGGAAAGGAATGACACGCAGTAACGGTACGGAGGTGTGTCCCACCACGTTGTACTCCGCCACATCGGAGTACACAAAAATCAAATTCAGCCCTTGGTTCATTTCTAGAGGGAATCTACAATATTTCGCAAAATCCGAGTTACCGGTCAAGGCTGGTATTTCGTTTGCAATCTTGATCAACTTAGTGTCTCCACCCAAAATGTCATACAATTCAGGACAAAATGTAATGGCCAATACTTTGTCTTCTGAAAATTTCATCATTAGGCGACGAGCTATTTTGTGGTAATCGATCGTGGCACTTTTTCTGGCTTTCTCCAAGACTTTACCAAACACGTTATTGAACCTGTCAGCAATAGTGTTCACCAAATGTTGACCACTAAAATAATAGCTTGAGGGAATTTTCAACCGATAAGTGGTTCGTTTAGTTCTGGGGTCTTGTGATTTCATAGAGTCAGCTGCACTGCTACGTTCATCCAAGTGTTGTTGCACTTGCTCGTCATGAACTTCTACCGTAAAAGTGTTTTGATTAGGAAGTATTTTTAGGATTTGTGTAGGGTGAATCATTTCCACTAAAGCCACTTCCCAATGGGCTTCGTGATCCAATTTGATGGCCTGAGGTAATTTGGCCGTGTAACAGCATAAGGTATTATTGGGAAACACCTCCATGGAACTGTCACTGGGTAACGTTAAGTAAAATTGGTTGTTCATAATTCCACAGTTCTAGTGTCCGAGGAGTCACTGGAAGTCAGAGGAGTGTTTAAAATAGGATGGTTAGGGTGACTGCTGCATGGGGGACTAAAGTTGGATGCAAGACTCCCGTTGTTGTTCCCGTTGAAGGAATATTTCAGAGACGGATTGGGAAGAAGGTAACCAATGCAACTGCTAAGTAAAATGGTCCACAATTGTTTGTCTCCTTGTCGCAAACTCAAATTGGCAAAGGCAGCACCGATGACCCAATACGCCACAAAGATTTGGCAGAAAAAGACGATTTGCATTTTAGGCACACGTTCTCCACACCACACCCACAAGGGTTGCTTTTGTAGATCTTGCAGAGAAGAACTGGGGGAAGGAGTGGTCACTGCAGTAGCTGAGGCAGTCTTGAAGAGCATGATGGTCACTTCTTTTTATAGTCGATGAGTTGCGAAGCGGCGATCCAAGAGTCAAAACTTGGAGGATATCCTTTCCAACGTACTTTGACTTCTTTGACACGTCGTTTTCCCACTTTTCGGGTTCTTCGATCGAGAATGCTTTCGATGTCGTACACTTCGTCTTCTTTTTTGGTCACAGGTTGTAACTCGGGCAAGTAAAACGTTCCTTTTAACACTTCCCCGTTCATGTCTTCCAATTTATAGACGGGAGGATGACGGCCACGCACACGTTCGGTGACACGAAACAATTCGGTGGTCCAGTTGGGTAAGTAACCTTTGTAGAATGTGCGCTTAGTTTTGCCAATGCGCACCCAATCTCCTGCTGCCAACACTCCACCTTTCTTAGGGACAGTCACTGTCCGGGACGTACCAAACAGGCGCTCGAAGACGGTCACTTCGTTGTCGGGAGTCACTTCTTGGGGGGCACGTCCGATGCTCCGATGGTAAGATTGGTTGTAGGATTGGACGAGGTGTGGCAAGACGTCGATGTACTTGAGAGTGTGTTGATGCGTAAAATATTTCCACATGCATTCTTTCAAGGTGCGTTGAAAACGTTCCACGATGCTGGCTTTGGTTTCGGGATTCTCGTGGTGAAAAAATGAATGTCACGTTTCTTCAATTCTTTTTGGAAAGCTTGGTTCAGAAATTCGGTGCCTTTGTCAGTTTGCCATCGAAGAGGGTGACGCCCACTTTGTTTCAACACCAGTTTGAGGGCTCGCACTAACTCACTGCTCGATTTGGAAGTGAATGGCACGACCCAAGCAAATTTGGAAAAGACGTTGATGACACAAAACAAATATTTGTAACCACGATTGTAGGTGGCCAAATGAGAGACATCGGCTAAATCGGTTTGCCATTTTGATCGATGCCCTCCACTCGGGTGTGACTTCTGGAAAATTTTCGTCGAATGGGGTTGTGTAAGGTGTACGTGGCTTGTTCTTGTAACCAGCGTTGCACTTGAGGTAAACGAACACTTTTCAGTCGAGTTTTGGCAGCACGATACAGTTTTTGAACTCCTCCGTAACCTGCAGGATGGGATGGATCGTAGTAAATGCTGGCTAACACCTTCTCCATTTTTTAATAAGTGATCCACTCTTTACTGATGCTCCTCTTTTCTTCTTGTGGTATTTTCTTGGATTGTAATGCTTTACGTGTCCGACGAGCAATAGGTGTCGAGGAGGAAGATATTTGAACTGGGGTAATCAGTTCTTGTTTCACTTCTGGTTTCCCTTCTTTCTTTTTATCTTCTGAGGAGGAAGGGGTAGCCATTATCTTTTTAATCCAACCAATTCTGGATGTAGGTGGTGTTGTTAACTTGCGTTCTTTTTCTGGTGGAGTTTGAAGCTCTTCATCTTTTTCTGTCTTGATCACTGGGACTGGTGGTGGTTGACTTTCTGTCTTGATTACTGGGGCTAGTGGTGGTGGTGGTGATGGACTTTTCATCAAGGCCTTAAAATCTTTCAGAGAGGGTTGAGCTGTTTCGTCTAAAGCTATCTGGTGAAAGACTTGCAGTCGTCGCAACAATTGACCATACCGTTGAGATTTTTCCGTTTCTGACAAATCGCTGCGATCCATCAATGATTGCAATTCGTGTTGGAACCGGGACATCTCGGTCAAATGAAGATTGGGAGGTAAATGCGGGGTTCGTTGTTCTTGCCAACGATGGTATTCCATCCATCGTTTGTAAGGTACTAAAGCCAGTTTTCGTCCTTCCATTGGATTTCAAGGATCACGTCTGAGATCCTTTGACTCCAAAGGTCCCTTTTATCTTCTTGGACCTTTTTATCTTCAACATCCCAGGATGTTTCCCAATAGTCCTTTCAGAAAGGGTCCTCCTAATGTTCCCATTACTAGTTTCAGTAAGGGTCCTCCTATTGTTCCCATTACTCCTTTCAGTAACATCGGCAAAAAAGGGCAAAATTCCTCCTCGTTGCACCAACATCTTTTTCTTTTGACCAATGGGTATTATCTTCTGGACCATTTGGCGAAGAACGTGTCGATGTTTGGCTAAGCATTCTTTCTGGTGTTTAGACAAAGGTATTGTGCCATTCAAGACATTCAGACAACATTCGCACACGGTATCGACGACGTCTTTGGAGGGAGTTTGAATGAGTTTTTTTCGCATGGGTGGAGGAGCTTTGGACAGGACGGACAACATGTCCCAATGTTTGGCTAAACGAGGTGGCAGTCCTTTCCTTTTCTTTCCTTTGGGGTCAGAAGAGGAATGTCTCTTTTGGGGTGACATCTGTCTCGGTTGGTTCGTTGGTTCCGTGGCACACAGCAAAAAATACACTAACGTCGATGACTTGTCACACGGTCTTTTATCCTTTTTTGGGATCTATCGCTTCGTCATAAAGGTGATGATGTGTTTTCCAAAATCGCCAAAGAATCCTCCTCTTTGGTGGCTCCTCTTTTCTTTGGACGAGTGTGTCTTTTCTGGGGGTGATGTCGATATTTGCCTAAGCGTTTTATCGGATGACGAGACTGCCTTTTTTCTTTTTCCTTTCTGGACAGGAGAACGACAATGAGGAGCCATCATCTGGTGCGCAACATACACTGACATCCATGGCTCGACATATGTCATTTTATCTTGTTTTAGAATCTTTTAGAATCTTTTTAAAATCAATCACTTTGAGAAGTACCGTAGCAAATCCTCCCATTTGGTTGCTCCTTTTTTTCTTTGGACGAGTGTTTCTCGTCTGGGGCTGACGTCGATGTTTGGCTAAGCGCTTTATAGGATGACGTGACTGTCTTTTTCGTTTTCCTTTTCCTTTTTGGACCGAAGAAGGAACACGATGGTTAAGGTGTGCACGTCTTGGAGGGGACATCTTTGGGCGTTCAGCAGCACGAAAACACTGATCCGTATTGTTTGCCTCAGGTCTTTTTTATACTGGAATGCGTCGCCACTGATTGTCTTTACGTCGTATCAACTTGATCACAGGCAACACACGTCGTGGAGGAGTTCGCAACGGACTAAATCGGGAGAGTTCTTGCTTGGACAAATCCAGTAAACTCTGCAACACACCCGTTCTCTCTTGGACTTTGAATTTGGGGGCAGGTACTTTGTGAGCAGCGGCCACTGCTGCTAAAGAGGAAGAGGGTGTCACCGCTGGAAGAGAAGTTTTTGGAGACGCTCCCTTGCGGGTAGAAGCTGTTTTCTGTGGACTTTTCTTTTTCTTTTTCTGAGGCTGTGACCTGATCTTGACACCGTTGCTCTTTTTCTTTTTCTTCTGGGTACGTTTGGGCGTGGCTTTTTTCTTGGGGACGACCTTGGGAGCATTAGGATCCCATTTTAAGAGGAAACGAATGATGACACCTCCTAGAGAACCACTACCTCTGGTTTCAAAATGATTTGCTTTTTAGTACTTTGTTTCTCTCAAAAAAACGTTTGGCTTGATGTGGAATCTGAATGATGCCTTGCACTAATTGACGTGCTGTCACCGTAAACCATCGTAAGACTTCTTTGAGACTAGCTTTTAAGACACGAGCACGTATTTGTGGATTTTTTTCACGACTGATACCGTACAAGGCACGAATCAATTTAATCGGAAGATCAGACTGAAGGGACGTCATGTTGACGATGTGTGAGACAGAGCCAAAGTGACCGAGGTTTCTATAGACTTTATTTTTTGGTGATTGTGGTTGTTGTGAAGTCGACGATGGGGACGTGTACACGACAGGCCCTCCGTCTTGGCACCAGTGGTGAAACAGATGGGTACCAAATCGCAAATAATCGGGAGTGGTAGATTTTAAATCCACGAGTAAATAAGCGTGTGGGGTTTGAGTGGCATCGTCGAACGCATGAGTCAGCCAAGGCGTTCCTAACTGTTTGGCTAAGACCTGTACTTGCGATCTATCTCTAGGGCTTTTAAACAACACCACGTAATGAGCATTGAGACTGATGGTACGATGGGCTTTACTTTGTTGAAACAAATTTTGGGTGATGTAAATGACACTGGCATTACGATGATGCCCTTTGCGCGTAAACCAGAGTTTAATTACAAATCTTGGGCATAGTGTGCCACTTCTTTTGTCCAAGCCTCAAAACCCCAACCTTTCCAGTCACTTACATCTTTCCAGTGAGGGTGCAAGTCACAAGCTACACACACGTCGTCGTACACATCTTCAGTGCCTAAAAGTTGACGAATCTTGTTTCCCCGTAGAGGCTGAGAAGTATCAAGATGAAAGCGCAAAGCTTTGAGCAGAATGAGTCTCTCGTGTACTTTTAAAGGGACCACATTCATGTTTTGGGTGGTATGTACTGTTCGTAAAGAGTCCACAAGGAATCGGCTGGTAAACGAAATCCCAGAAAGCAAGTCACTAAGACACACACTACACGTCGACCCCAATTCAATGGACACATTTCTTGTAATAGGCAATCGTAATCCTCCACCGTTTGAATAGTGTCATTGATTTCCTTCCAAGGAATCTGTTGTATCACGAATGATAAAGGTCGTGGCATGGTAGTCCGTTTTTATACCCTCTTAGGTGTAAGGTAATAAAAATCAGGAATCACTGGGTCGTGGCCAATAGCCTCGTTTATATTTGTGACTGAAGTATTGTCCACCCATAATCAGTCTTCACTTGCTTTGGAAAAGAGCATAGTTTAAAAACAGAGAAATGATTTTGAGTTTACGTTTCACTTGTATTTTGACCAACTCGCAGTAAATGCGTTCTCTCAACTCCACAGGCAAACCACGAATGTTCTCTTGTAAAGAATCCATGACCATGTCAGTCAAACACTTCTCCTAGAGCGAAAGTAACGAACATAATGAATAATTTCTGACCACTGCCATTCCAGGAATCGGTCAAGAATGTCAATAAAATTTTCAAATGTAAATGGTCTAAAGCGGAATATTCGGATGAACGCACATTTGATCCAGAGAAATCTGACTTGTTTGTTGACTTTTGTCAATTTCATCTTGTGAATTTCTCGACACAAAAGTACTACAGTTACCCATTGAGATTTTGCTCTGGCAAGTCTCTGCCAAATGTCCTTGTAGATCTTCTCTTGCAATTCGTTTGGTAATGTTTGAAGATTATTTTTAAGATGGGATTTAAATACTTGTCTAGGGGTTGTCCAACGTTTGACTCCTAGCCACGTAGTTGGTTTCTTGCACGACATGGTATACCCACTTCAATGACGAGGTCCCACTAAAGGTAGGTAGTGACAATTTGAAGACCATCGAGCATGTTCCAGGTAAGCGCAATCTTTCTTCTCCCACTCGTGAAGCGACACACCGCAAATGAAGCACTTGACTTTATCCCCTTCGCCCAAGTACATAAATCCAGCTCCAGTTAATTCTTCGGGGGTAGGTCCTCCCAGATATTTTGGCCATTTTCCTCGGAAGGGTGGATCCGACTTTCAAAATCGTAGCATTCAGGCAGACGCACAGGGAACGAATATTTGTCTTTCACAGGTTCATTTCGATGAGCGTATGGTGAAATATGCAGGAATGTGCTCAGATTTGCATGACATCCGTAGGGTGGTAGCCGCATGGTTTCATAATGATGACATCCACCATGAAAACCAATAAAGTGAAAAGGTGTACGATAACGAGTGGCATCGCTTTTGCATTCGTCAGGTTTGACAAGCACAGCAACACTTTCCATGGTAGGTATGGTAGTAGTAGTTATAGCAAAGTTCCCATGATGTGGTACTGAATCGCTAAGGTCATAGCGTTCGGCATCCCTGCCATCGCAAGGCACAGCATCGCACTCGAGTTTGCTCTTGCTTGATACTTGCTGTTTGAAAGGATTCAACTTTCTTTCTTGGCAATGGTAGTCACAATGAACTATCGGTCTTGAACGTTGTCCTTTTTTATATGCTGGCCAATATCGGCGTGACCGTACGGTAAAGTGAAGTGGTTGGGAAGCCGAACTCGCTTCTGGTACACGATTTGATAGACTTTTTCCAAGGGCCGGCTGACGATTTGGTGTGTGGGTAAACGTACAATCTTGTGCGGTTCGTGGGTGGTCACTTTAAAATTTCCATCCTCTCCAGACTACAAGGCTTCTTTCAAGACACCCAAGTTCACCAGTCGACTGGTGCGATAAATGAGTCAATCCTTTCACTTTACACTCCGTGTGTACTTCTCCTTGTGGGTCTCGGAATTCGTAGCCGTAATTTTTGGGACCGCCACTTGCAAAACTTAGAATCTTGTCGTCGGGATGCTCGTCCGTCAAGGCTCCTAGACGGTCTCCTTTGATGACAGGGTGAGGTTGACCCAGACGATCGATGTAGATGCAACTGCCCGTATCAAAATACAGCACACGATCTCCTAACAGTTCTAAAGCTTCGAACAGTTTTAAGCGAGCATGGGCAGTCACGTAGGCAGCAATGATGACATTTCCAAATTCGTCGGCTTCTGCAAAGTCCAGTTCTTCTTCGTAATTGACTAAGATCAAGTCCTCACGAACCACGTCCACGTGTTTCATGTATTTGGTTTTGTCGGGAATCATCTGGAAGTAGAGAGAAGGTTCTGTCAAATACTCCGTCTTGGGTAAATACTGTCGTTGTGCCATTTTACCCCACAAGCAATTTAACATCACTTTGGTAAACGATCGCCTTCCTTCGTTTTTCTCGATGTGGTCTAAAGTGATGCCTTCCTGCTCCCAGTATTTGTCGTTGAATTTTTTTTTGGTCTTCGGGAGTGCGTCAGCAGGAGGAAGGATAGCCGCTAGCTTCTTGTTTCAGTTTCAAAAAGGCATTCACGTAGTCTGCAAAAATGCCTTTTTGAGTCTCGTTGCCCTTGTATTTTTCTGTCTTGGGAAAGTGGTAAATTTCGTACACTTTTAACAGTTGGTATCCAAGGTCCAGACCTTTGAATAATTCCACGCTGATCCATATTCCAGTCAAGGCGCGTTCTTCCTGGATGTGCTGACAAGGTCGGTCTTGGTTGCACGTTTCAACACAAGTACGGCACAAGGGAAACATCAGTTTTCCTTGGCAACGGTGAGGTAAAACGGGATGGTACAAGTACGTGGGAGGCAAAACCTTACATTTGATCAATCCTTCGTATTGGCGAATGTTGTCCAGGTCAATGTGTTCCGTCAGCAATTGCGGGTTCCTTGCGGGAAAGTGACAATATTTGCACACGTACGGATACAGAGAACACACGTCCATGTATTTGATTTCCTCTCCTTTCTCTTCGTCGGCTTGGTACAGCAAACAGGTGGCATTCGTCCGTCCTCCGTACAAACTGTCCTTTGGGTTCAGTGGGTCCACCAGCTTGAAACTTTCCACGATGCGCTTAAACTCGGAATCGGTTTTCAAACGGTGATCGTACTCGTGTTCCCACATTTTTACCACTTGGTGTCCTTGCTCTTCTAACTTCAAGCGTCGGTGAGAAGTGGCCTGGTACAAGTCTTCCATGGCCCGTTGTAAAAACTGATTTGGCGTGTTACGTTGAGGGTATCAGATGGGACATCCGTGAAATAAGCACCCGTTAAACTCGTACACGATCTGAGGGTTTTCTAAGTCCCAGCTATCCACCGCATACCTTCCGATGGTCTTTTCGCCTCCTCCGTTGCGAGCGTGTTGGACACATTTGTCTTCCTTGTCGCACAAGTAATGTAGCCAGCGTAGGCCTTTGACCGAATATTGACGTTTGACAAAATTGGTCGTTTGAGGACTGATGACAGCTAGGGTGTTTTCGGGCATGAATGGTTGGCGGTACACTAAGGAACACGCTTTGGCTGTGGTGCAAACTTCTTTCAAAGGATCGATCACTCCGTGCTCCATGAACAGTTCTCGAAATTTTCCACAGCAACGCCGTAAAATGTCCACGTCGGAACGACAACATTTTAACATTTCTTCCTGAAAATCGATGGGGTCCGAGGCGTCAGTCTGGTGTCATGCGTAGAAAGCTTCTCGTTGTTCGGTACAGATGTTGTCGGTGTCGTAGTAGTGAGTCTCAGGCAAATGGAATAGAACGACGTGTTGATTGGTTTCGATATTGAAAAAGTGCGGAAAATAGCCTTTGGACATTTCTGTCATTGCAAACGTTTTAGGCATACGACTCAAAGGCATGGCCAAGGAACTCATCGAATCTTTAAACTGCACTTGACCCACTTGCATGGAAATGATTTTGGCTCCGTTCAAAGTCACTTTATGACGTTCGGTACTTTGTTCCGTATAGTATCTGAGAAGAAATTGTCCATCGTATCCAGAGAAATTGTGAGCCATCACCGTGGCATGGCGATGACAATCTCCGTAACGTTCGATGTCTTCTTGGCTACACGTCTCGTCGATAGGGTCTAAGATCCATTGGGCGAAATCGGCCAGCGTGTTCAGTCCCTGAAAGATTTTTTCACGTCCTCCAGGAATCTTGCTGCAGTGAGAACAATGACTACAGATAGGCTCTTGGATGCACTTCTCGCACGCTCGGTGAGCCACACAGAAATTAGGAATGTGAATGCCAGTCTCTTGCATGCATTCGAAATCGAAAAAGATGAAATTCCCTTTCTCCTTCTGGTCATTATCTTCCTCTTCATGTTTGGACTGGTATTTTTGAATGTAGCATTGGTGTTCCAAGTCCACGATTGGGCGACAAATGTGACATCGCTTCTTTCCTGAACATACGTGTGCCTTGGCACTGTTGGTACGTATGCCTTGTCCACTAGTAGGGCACAATCTCAGGAGTTGACAAGAACTTTTCTGCTATGAACCTTGCGTCTTTAGATGCTGTTGGTAACAGGCAGGGCTGAAAAAAGTGCGCTGACAAGCT
>JAECUM010076533.1:0-10000 GCA_016617855.1 Megalonaias nervosa
AGACAATTATCACTTTATACAGCCAATCAAAAATTATGGTTTAAATGTTAGTAATTTTATGACACGCTCTCTCGAGCAGTGCACCTCTAGACAGGCGAGTTTTTTTTTAAAAAAAATGTTTTTAATGATAACACTTCAATGTACACAGGTACTATAGTGCGTGTTTTGAACAGTTTTCTTTAACTGGAAGGTTTTATAAATGGGCGGAATACTCCAAACTGACCAGAGTTACTTTAAAAATTAAGTTGCTAAGAATCCGAATATTTCTTGCTGAATTAGATTTATGCTAATCTATACTCGCCAACGATGCAGTCGTACTTAAAACCAGTTTTACATACAATTAATTTTTATGGTACTCAAATATGTAAATCAGTCTTTAAAACAAAAAAGAAAGATATTCCGTGCAACATGTATCGTGTCTTTTCTACTGGTATAGTAGACATAGAAATCAGTGTTGCAAAAAAAGTACCTCGAATTAAATCAAATGGACTGATCCAGATGCCTACTCTCTGAAGTCAGTCTAAAATCTGTGTATAAATGAATCATTATTTTTAAGATGCAACAAATGACATTAATTGAAAGAAAATCAATTGATAAATCTTTACAGCACAGTGGAGCAGACTAAAAATGCGCAAGTGTCGCAGAGCATTAGTGTCACGCGATGTCCATAAATACACATTTAACATTACGAGAAGCCAGACTGTTGCACTTGATCCGTGAGCTTTGCCGACGTATTCTGAATCTTTTCATGAGAAAAATTGTCTCGCAGTGTGTGCGCACCATCTAACGGCTGAGCAAGGACTAACCAGATTCTTTCTTTGCTCTTAAACACTGCATGATTATTAAATACAACACAATTTTACCTTATATTTTGAAGGAATAAAGAAACGTAATTCTGAATAGACTTCTCACTGAGGATGGATCAGGTGAAGTAATTTATTTTGTGGCTGTTCATACCATGCTTTATACAATATAATTGATATTACATACTCACTATCTATCTATATATATATATATATATATACATATATATATATATATATATATATATATATATATATATATATATATATATATATATATATATATATATATATATATATATATATATATTTTTCAACCAATATTAAACAATATTTTCTAGTCCCTTTAATTTTTAAAGCAAATGATCATCGTACAGAGTAGCATCTGAACTGCGATTTTCACATTCAAAACAGTGATAGTGTGGTGGAGGATGGTGTGAGATCTTCTCCACTCCTTATGGTCCTTGGTTATCGTTATCTAGGAGATGATCAACCACGGTGTTATTGCCCTGATCGAGTAATTAATAACGTAAAATATGAAATTAAGGGATGGAACAACAGAGAACTGAGCAGAGATATAGAGCTCCACGTATATAAAATGCAACAATTTAATCAATTACATAAACAAAATTTACATGTGAATGATTCGCTTTCTGTCAGAAATAGAGGTACAAAATTATGCGAAATTCATTTAGTTGTTCTATTGCCAATAGAACAAATTTCATCATATGATCGAGTGACAGATCGAACTCAGAGTTCCGGCATGACAGCATCACCTGCTGCTTCCGGTCTTTCTCAAATCATTGCTGGCGATCGGTCGACGTTTCCGTATCTCTCTCTCTCTCTCTCTCTCTCTCTCTCTCTCTCTCTCTCTCTCTCTCTTCTACTAGCCTCTTTGGGTAATAAAATCTTAGTTGCGGATTGAGCTCTCGTTCCCACTGTGCAGTCAGGTGTGGAAGTATTTCGTTTTTTCTTTCAAATAAAATTATTTTATCCAACCTAAACTCGTGTAAGAATTTTCTTTCTCCTGGGATCAACAAATATTCCCACTCCTTCATGTCAAATATCATCCATATAAATTTAACAGAACTATCAATAGTAATTCACATTTAATACACAAACAGCTATTATCATAAATCGGTGCCTGGTTAGCGGTTACCACATTTTTAACAGAGTACTATGACGTAATTTGCCCTGTCTGATTCTATAATTGTCCTGCTGTGGCCTTAAATTTACCGGCTGACCTATCAGTCGGCACAAGTTTTACACCGTCGATCCGTTCGGAAAGAATTCACAGCTTAATTACATACGAATTAATGGACTTCGCTCCTTGTCCTAACTACGTTACTTTGCTGATTAGCGATTCGATGATTTACATTTCCAGACATAGGAAAATCAATCATCAGTATAAATGATACAAGTATTGAAGACAGATAATTTACATATTCACCTTATTTACGTCAGAAGAAATGCATGAAATCTTATAATACATGATTCCTATTACATACCAAACGTCTAAATCTGTGCTCATTCATAACAAACATGAATGATAAAACATGTACTTACTATTTCTACACTAAAGAGAACAATTGAAGTACAAATTTAAAATGGATAAATTCAACAATAGTTACAAACTTATATTAATGAATCATAATATGTAACCGAGACTAACCTTGCGCTTTCTCCGAAATTCGCACCTCCCTATGAAGTCGGATCTCTCCCCTTTTCGTGTCTCGCGTTTTCTGACACACGCCGCTTAGGACAGTCTAACGAGAAATCTTATATTTCCCTGAGTCAAGACTTCCCCTTCGGCAGAACAACATGGACTGATCAGTTCTATAAGGGGGACAATTTTAAAACCCTTGAATTTCGTATGGACCCCCCCCCACACACACACACACACACCTCTTCGTTTAGATTAGCCAATCAGGTCTACAACTTCAAGTGCCAAAATCTTTATCACTCTCAACGAAGTCAGAATAAATCCCTATGGTCCGCCTTTGTTAATAACTATTCTGGAAAATATTTTATGACATCTGTTTCAAATGGAACGCAACTTCCTGAAATATTCTCTCCTGGGTCTTATAGCTTTGGACACTTAGCGATCCTAGCCAATATATCAAGCGTAATGTTTACGTGTCACGCTGACCACGAAAGAATGTACTGTAAAATTACCTACAGAACCATATTAAATTTTTTGCACCTTTACAAAACTATATATCATAAAAGTAGGTTGTACGCGCTCAGTGGCATCTGCAGTCAGCAATCCCAAACTTCAGAGGTTTTGAAAGGATGTGAGAAATGTATGCATCAAATAATCCTATGCATTTTCTTAATTTTGATGGTAGATTTTTACAAATGTGAATTCAAAATCTTAAGTGTATTTATTCCTTCACCTGACAGTCTGAGGTGCTTTTGAAAATTTACAATTACTAGAAAACACGAGACCATGATAATTTAAACTTTAATAAATTTGTATTACTTTTCCACCATAGTACCATCAATTTAGAATTAACAATTTGGCTTCACCTTCTGAAGACAATAGTTTTCGGCTTCATGTATATCTAAGTCCATTCCATACAGTAGTGTGTTATCTATTTTGTGTGTTTAATTTTTTGCCATGACTGTAGATGGTAACGATCATGTGTAAACAACATATTACATAGATAATGTTTATCCGTAATTATAGATTATATTTTAAGATAATGATGCTATTAAAAAGGTTATTTCTTTGGGTTCGGGTTCTAGACCCAGCTTTGAGCATGAACTTAGGTCAGGTGGGATGTATTACGACATATGTCACGAGTCAATGTATTGTGATATAGTCGTAACAGTGTCGTGGATATGTATATAAGTAGAAAGAAGTAAATAATTATTCCTATTCCTATTTCTATTACTGTTCTTATTTTATTTTTAGTCTGTTGATGTATTTAATGTGTTTAGATTTAGTCTGAGAGGATATATTTACTTAAATTATTTATCGGATTTACAAAGATGTCACATGACTGTTTGTACTAAACCATATTACGGAATTATTGTGAATTCATTCAAAGACATTTTGGAGAATGCCAGATAGCTGAAGACTGTTGGCACTTCAGCACATTCAATACTATTGGTACATCAGTACATTCAAGAACAGGAATTTAATCGGATTCATTTGTACTTGTAATATAATTTTTTAGGATTATTAGGTATTTAATCAACAAAACTGTACGTTCCTCTTAAATGTTCATTTTATAAATTTGAGAATTAAATTATTTGTTAAGTTTTACAAAACTTGTTCGTTTTGCTTCTTTCTGTTACATAGTTTAAGACCACAGTGTCGTAGTAACTGTTAATGTATTCCATTAAGTTGCAATCATCCGACAATTTCTGAGCGTAAGAACCATGTCCGCCAAAAATAAAACCATATCTGCGAAAATAAAAGAATAAGGAATAGAGCTGTATGTTTAGGACATTAAAACAACACAAACATTTTTAGACGTTTTTGTTATCAATTTTAAATTTGCTCCTCTTATACTGTATTCACATTGACGTTTAGGTTCCAACATAATTTGTATTGCTGGCTCTCTCATAGATCGTTGATAATTTTGTAGTGAAGATACTTTGATTTTTAACACTTTAATATGGTAAAAACTTATGGTTTGTTTTGTATATTTAGTCAATAATCATTAAAACAAGCATGTTAACACTTCTAACTTTCATTTTATAAAAGAAGAAAATGTCTATTTTATTCAGTACAGTTGTAAACTTTTAAACTGCACGGGAAGTAGACTAAAGGTCAAGTTGGTTCAAAAGTTCACGATGCCCCAAGCTATGGAATAACACATTGAACATGTTACAGTGGTATTGGGTGGGTGCTTACTTGGAATAGTGAAGTTGGAGTTTTCATATACAAAGGCCATGAACTTTTATTGATTGGCCTCCAGAGCAACTGAATATAGAGCCCCAAACAACCAAATTTCTATGTTGTTAAGGGTTGCATAGTAATTTTATCTGTAACACATTTTTCTGATTAAATCAAGATATCAATTGGACAACTTACGTCTAAATAATTTTTATCTCGCCTGGCAATGTTGGAACATACGTATACTTTTTTTGACGTTGACAGCGTGTGGTCAGCAATGAAATTTGTTTGAAGTCTTGTAATGGCATTTTTTAAACTCACACATCTTTTACAAGTAAAACGTATGATGATAATACAGCGTTCAACCTTTAAACACTTATATGCTATCAGTTATTGTCTCGCCTGCGCGAGCAGAAAACTGGTAACATTAGGTGCTGTGCGAAAGGTTTTGAAAGTCAGGTATCTTTTGCCTCAGCTTCTGCATTTAACTCCGGGATAACATTACTATGTTTAAATTGTGTACCCTGATAAGCTAATAGTTCATGTATCATCGTGAAGCAGAAACTGGTTGCTTCATTGTCAAAACTGTTTTAATGTTTTGTGAAAGTTTTGAGTGTCACGTATGTTCTACATATATTGATGTGTTCGAATAAAACTTTAGGATAATATCGCCTAAATCTGAATATTGTCTAAACCTGGTTGCCTAATAAGCTAGGTGTTCATGCCTTGCCAGAGTAAGCAGAAAGCTAACTCATAATATCATCGTCATTCATCAGGCGGATATCCTTTAAATTCCTGTTGCATTAAATCTGCGACTGAAAGAAATGTTACAAGACGAAAATAAAATAAAAATGTAAAAACAAGTAAAACAATTTGGATGAACTAAATACATAAAGATAATGACTGAAAGGTAGATTAAACTGGTGTAAATCTGGCTTTAGTAGATATAAAATATCAGATAAATTTTTACAAAGCAACATATAATGGGTATATTTTAATACTTCGTAACCTATACTCGATGTGAAGCACTTAGTGTTTCGTTATCTTGCGTATCATTGTATCCAGTGATACTGGTAATCATGATGTTGCATTCAGTATTACATAAAAACCGAAACGCTTCTCAGTTTAGTTTAAAAACAAAACCCCAAAACCAGTGAAGAAATACACATTACTTTTTGTGCAAGGTTAGTCAAGATCCTACACGCTTGTCTCTGTTCTAATGGGAAATTTGTTAATTCACCATGACTAGATCGTATATAATTTACTCTCATACACTTAAGCCTTTCTGATACTTACTTGTACAATATGTTATAAAATACATAAGTGAGGGTATGAATATTTAGAGTACTAGTCATTCAAATTCTTTGCAGCAAGTTAACTCATTTTCCACTTATATCTTATATGTTGTCCAGTGATGCTAGATGGTACAGTATTGCATAAATCATTTTCGAGATGGTACTGATGGATTATTTGATATTGTTTAACGGCATGAAGATGACAATGACGTCACTGACTGGTTTAGTTTCTGTGAGCACGTAAGTGGCTGAACTGGCCAATTTGTGCTCTGTACTGTCTGCTGCACACTTGACAGGAAATGCCGCTTGGGTTTGCTTGATCAATACACGATGTGCTGCTTTTCTAAGATCTATGCTGCTCATGCTTCAGTACTGCCATTGCAATTTTCCTCTGTTTAAAATTTGTAGTTCCAGTATGGACGAGACTCCGCCAGGTCGAGCATTCCTGTGTGACTCAGGATCAATATTTAAGCGTTTCAAGCAGGACTTGAGGGAATCTTTGAATCGATTCTTCTGACCACCCTGAGATTGCTTTCCCTCCTTCAATTCGCAGTAGAAGATCTTTGGTACTCGCTCTTCTGACATCCTATTGACGTGACCTGCCCATTTCAACTGCAGTTCAGTGTGTATGCTTGGAATGTCTGCTCGTGTGAGAACCTCGGTGTCTGGAACCCTGTGGAGCCATCTTATCCTTATCGGTTTCCTCACGCGTCGCATGTGAAAATGGTTCAGCTTTTTGGCATGGCTTCTGTAAACCGTTCATGTTTCGCTAGCATAAAGCATGGTCGGTAACATAATGGCATTGTAAACCTTAAGTTTTGTTTGTAGGCTGATGCCTCTGCTCTGACGCATTTGCACGTAGTCTACCAAAGGCCACACTTGTTTAGTAATTCTTGCATTGGTTTCATCATTGATGTGCTGAGATTGTTGAACTTGTATAATGCCACGAGGGTTTGGCTATTTACTGTGATAGTAGACTGTAAGTAAAGCTTTCCTGGTGCAGGTTAATGCATTACCTCTGTCTTCTTGATACTGACTGTGAGACTGAAATTGCCACAAACTGAAGAGAAGTGGTCCATACTGTGTTGCCTATCAGATTCAGATTTGGTATTCAGTGAACAAACATCAGCAAACAGGAGATAACTAAGAGTCACTAACTGTTACTTCGTCTTTGCCTGTAGTCTTCTCTGATTCAACAGGTTGCCGTCAGTTCTATATTTGATGTCAGTCCCAGCTCAATAATCACGGAAGGCGTTAGAAAGTGTTGCTGTAAACGCCATATTGAAGAGGGTTGGGGTCAACACACAGCATTGCTTGCCTCCATCGGTGAATTCGGAGTGGTTCAAACGACTCAACTCCATTCTCTACACGAGCAAGCATGGAATTGCCGAACCATGACGATAAATTTCTCTGGGCAACGAATTTTGTCATGATCTTCCAAAGCCCTCCTCTGCTGATCGTATCAGGTCGATGAATGTCGTGCACAGGTTGGGGCTCTGATCCTGGCATTTCTACTTGAATTGACTGGCTGCAAACATCACGTCTGTGGTCCATCGTCCTTTTATGAAGCCACACCTACTCTCTGGCAGAAAACCTTGATCGATATGATGCACAAGCGAAATCAGCATAATTTTGGCAAATATTCATTTCCGGTTACTTACGGCAAGAAGCTGTCCCGATGGTTGTCGCAGGATTGTCTTTTGCCTTTCCGCTTTTACTTATATGGACGACGGATGCATCTTTCCATTCCTAGGGTATAGTTCTCAGAATCCACATTGATTGGAAGAGTTCAGTCAGTTTTTTTTTCCACTCCAGCTTTGTAGAACTCTGTTGATATAGTATCTGTTCCAGATGCATTGCCATTTGACAGAAGGTGGTTTGCTTTCATAGTTTCAGTTAGCTCTGGAGGATCAGCAAGGGTTATATTGATTTCCAGTTGGGACAGTCGATCACTGGAGTCTTCATTGATAGATGACTGTTGATTGAGAATGTTGTTGAAGTGTTCTGCCCTTCTCTGAAGTATCTTTTCTTTGTCAGTTAGCAGCGTGGAGATGTCAGCACTTAGTATTGGAGATGTTCCTGATCATTGTGGCCCATAGATTGCCTTCAAACCATCACAGAAGTTCTTCCTATCATTCCTGTCTGCGTATATTGAAACTCATCTGCTTGATTGCTCAGCAATGAGTCCTGCAAATCTCTAAGTTTGCATTGGACAGTCCTACTGATGCTGCTGAAGGGTGCCTTCTTAGATGATGAAATACTCTTTTTAGACAGGCCTTCTGTAGCCGATGTTTCTTGTTCAGAAGCCCCTGTATGGCAGCATCTTTCTATCAAACTTGATGTTTACATGTTGTAGGACCGATGGTTTTGGATGCTGTTGAGTACACAGAGTCTCTAAAGGATACCTTGTTTTCCTTGACATTCTCGGAGATTGTATCGATAGTACGCAAAATTCTTTTAATACAAAACCGCCTATATTACATTCTCCTGTTTCATTTTGGTGACATCAAACGTTTTGTTCACTCTTTTGCCTTGTGATCGTCTGGCAGGCTGAATGGATATTGAGCCTGGGAACAATGAGCCTCTGGTTAGTACAGCATTCTGCACTTCCCATGGCCGTCGTCACTCGGACATCCTGCTTATCTCTTCTTCTGGCGATGACGTAGTCAACAAGATGGCAATGCTTGAAGCGTACGTGCTAGGTGCATCAAAGTTGTCTTGCTGCGGTTTGGCAGGCGAAATACTGCTTTGTTGATTAAGGGGTTATGTTCAGCACATTTTCTCAATAGGAGGAGTCCGTTGAAATTGCATTTGCCAAATCCATTTTGCCAATGACTCCTGGCGATGCCGGGTCATCTGTGTCAACTCTAGCATTGAAGTCACAAAGGATAATAAGCTTGTCTGCCTTTTGTACTTCTGCAATAAGATGACGATTCTTTCACGGCATATTAACACGTGGAAGTACTGAGGTATTCCAAGTAAAGTTGGTTGGTTGGTTGGTTGTTATTAATTTAACGCCATTATAGGCACAAGATAGGTTATACATGAATGCCAGTATATTTTGGTGGGGGCGAGAACCCAGAGAAAACACCGACAAGAACCGACCCACAGGAAGCAGCTGGCAAGCTTTCTCACATACATAAGTTGGCCGAACCGAAAGGCGAGTGACTTAGACCACTTGGCCAGCCGAGTAAGGTGACTTGTACAAATTCACACCACGGATAGCTGAACAACATTTTGAGATATCTGATCAACTGTCTATATCTTATATATATATGCGTACTTACATGCATGAACATAAGAAAGTTGGTAGGTATTCATATATATTCAGCCACCTCTTCATGATGACGATCCCCTCATTTAAGCGAAGAGCGGGGATATTGTGATTGCCTCCGTGTGTCTGTCTGTCGGTGACAAAGCTTGTCATTGTCATTGCTTTCTCTAATCTGCCCGAAAGATCTATTCCTAACTTCACCAGTGACAAAAATGGTTGCTGTAGATGCATTGTAAGTTGTTGGTTTCTTTAATCTCCCTCTATATGTGGTAATTGAATGATCTAACAAAAACATTTTAATTTAATAAGCAATTGTTTTAGAGACACAGAAATGATTCTATGTTTCTTCTAGCCCAATTGTGGGCTTATTTCTTGAAATTCTTTCTTCAAAATGGGTATTTTGAAAAGTCAAGCAATTGTCGTCATTTCTTCTTCTTAAGTCGGGAAGGATTGTACTGAGTTTTTTTGTAGTCTAAACTATTACTAGTGGTCGCATGGTATGCGTAACAAGAGTTTTTCCACTTTATCTGGACATTTCCGAGAAAAAGTTAACAAAGGAATATTTTTGAAAAATAGAACTTACGTTAAAACTTTGATCACACTACGTAGACCACATGGATAAGCGTACATAAGCCTTGTATACTACACAAGTAGTTGATGCAGATGTGCCACATGACTCATTTAAGATGCATGAAGTTTTGTGATATGCATTTGCATTACAATATTATTATTATTATTATTATTATTATTATTATTATTATTATTATTATTAATTACAGTG
>JAECUM010076533.1:12500-14109 GCA_016617855.1 Megalonaias nervosa
CTCTCTCTCTCTCTCTCTCTCTCTCTCTCTCTCTCTCTCTCTCACACACACACACACACACACCATCATCATCATCATCAATGGTTAATCAGTGGAATAAAGCAACAGCTTTTCTCCTTTCCTATTGTTCATTTTTCTCTCTCTCTCTCTATCATTATCATCATCATCATCATCATCATAATAAATAGTACATCTCTCATACAAGTATAATATTTTCTTCTTCACTATCATTTTCTGTTATGAAAAAAACTCAGTACAACAGATGATCTTACCAGGCTATCAAACACATTTTTCAATCTTCCGGGTCCAGCATCCGTCTAGGCTTTAATATTTGAAATGTGATGACGTCATCAACCGTTATTTGTACTGTCCGAACTTTAACTACATATTTCTGTTCTGGAAATTTATACAAAAATTATCAAATGATACAATCTGAAATAAAAAACAAGTTAAACATTTTATCTTGTAAAATTAGTTTCATGACGTTATTTAGCCCGTGGAAGAAATGGGCTACTTCCTGCAATGAGTTCTGTTTAACAGGGTTTGTGACCGTAATGGTGAAAATAAAGGTTAATTCCCTGATTGGATTCATGCGATGGTCGTCCGAGAGTGATGCGTTGGTACGTTACTGTTTTTTGAATGGATATGTGTAGTTTTTCAGTCTTCTTGCGATTCTGAAGCGATAAAAGACGCGTGAGAAAAGTCGAATCGAGCGGAGGGTTGTGGTCACGCTTGCATTCCTTGTGTTAAATTATAATACCGATAAGGTGATTTCATGTTGTCAGAAATTTAGTCGTGCTTTATTGATAAAACTGCAGACACCTGTGTATTTATACACAGTTCTTACAAATCTGTGAATGTACCTCGCTTTAATATCGGTCGAATGTCAAATCTGTAACGATAAAATCCACGATACACAGTCGACTATCGTAATGGCACGACTGTCCCCACTACAGCACCGCGGAGAATTACATTGTGGTATTTTAAAAGGAAACGGTTTTACGTTGAAGATTTACGGTTAACAATGGTGGTTTAACTGCTGCAAACTTATCAATGAAGACTGATTGGGATTTTGTTATAAATACGACAGTGTTGTGTTGAGTCGAAATGACTGAACAATATATTGGTTTACAACCAAGTTACTTAGTTGTTGACTTACTTTGAAAACTATAGGTTCCGCATTGTAGTTTTGGGAGTATCGTTGGAAATAGAAAAGGCAGATAGCGGTTATTTAGTGTACAACTCTCATAATATAAAGTTACCATACATTGACTTGTCATTCAACAGCTTAGACTGACATCTAGTTTTTAATCACTACTAGGAAAACTATCTGCTGTCGGAAAGAGATACCAGATGAAAAGGACTGCTTCTGTGTGGGGAGGATATGTACTTCAAATAGCATAATGCACACTTTTTCTGCCCTTGAAATACAGAAAGAAGACTTCACACTGTATGCATCACTATTCCCTGTAAGTGCACTTACGAAACTTTTAAATATAAAAAACCCAATAAACATCATCTTTTTTTGTGGAATAAAATCTAATTTTCATCTGAAGTCCAGGAATGCGGAGCTTGAAATCTTCCATGAGATCGTTATCAGAAATAATGC
>JAECUM010076534.1:0-22959 GCA_016617855.1 Megalonaias nervosa
TTTTCCATGGCGTCATTCAACCGATGATTTTTCTGGAATTGTGTCTATAGTGTTAAATAAAGATGTCGAGGAAACGTTTATGCTAATAGCGAATGATAAAAAGTTAACCACAGCGACTTATTGGTGGTGTGTTGAGTTCGTAGCTGAAACTCCTCAATTAGTTACCTAAATAAGTATAATGAATCAAGAATCATTTATCGACGTTCAACGTCACAGATACGCTCAAGTATGTGAGTGTCAAAATAAACTAAAAAATATCATCGACGATTACACGATAAAGGTAAAAAATATCGTCGTCGTATGGTTGTTATTGATATAATGGTATACTCGGTTTCTGCTGTTATTGCTGGAACTGGATTATTACTATCAACAATAACGATGACAGCGCCTGCAGTTGTAACAATTATAGTTTCAGCGGCAACAACATGTGCAGGTATTTTCAGTATTATCGCTAAGAAAATATCTACGTGTACGAATGATAAACTAAACGAGTATATAATGAAATTGCACACAGCAACAGCCGCCTACACTAAATTATGCTCGTATATTTCAGCGTATCTCAGTGATGGTAAAATATCTGATGAAGAGTTCGTAACGATAATGAAAACCTACGATGAAGCGTTCATAGTGGAACGCGATACGTTCTCTAGTGACGGAAAGATGGAGAATTAAATAATAACGATAATAATAATGTCATCGTTAGAATTACTTCAACAGATCGTGGCTAATACAACGCCGTCAAAAACTACTATAATATCATTAAGTTCAACCAATCCTGAATTTAGCGTTAATTTTCCAACTGCAATTCCAGTAAAGGAAATAGCATTAGCGCAATTACGAGTTTATTATAGTTGGCCTAATATTAGATCAAAACCGTTTGGTGGACAACCAGCAAATAATTCACTAGTATTTGCGAATAAAAATAAACCAGATGGAACACCTGATTGGCAAGTTGTTGGAATTTCAACGGGCAGTTATCAAATAGAACAGATTAATGATGAATTTCAACGCAGAATTAAATCTATCACAGGGAAAGAATCTAAAATAGCGATTACTGTTTATGAACCAACACTATCTGCGGTTATTGAAATAAATTCTCCTGATTACCTCGTAGATATTTATCAAAGTTCGATTAGATCCGTATTAGGATGGCCTGAAGTCGCACCTGTTTATAATGGAGTTTCAGAACCAAAACTAGAAGAATTTAAAACGAGTGAAGAAAAATTCATTAAAAATCCAGAATATCGAGAAAATTATCCATGGAGTCGTATAGCATTTGAATTTGATCCAAACGACGATACATACTACTTTACCGATTTTTACGGTAAAAGAATTCCCAAGATAGCTAGATCAGCATTCAAAATTACACAAGAGGGGAGGAGGTATCGGGAAAATGTTGATGTAGAATTTATTAAAGAATTTTTAGATTATCTTAAACCCGAATACGATAAAACGTTTAATGATTTAAGAAATTTACTTATTTCATTATCTCAACATTATGATCATAATGTCAAGCAGCAAATTATCGAGTCAATAAAACATTTAAATGGTATCTTATTCGATTTATACATCGCCAATCGAAGTATTATAAACACCGCGACTAAACTCGATGGAAATTTTTTCACAGATCCAAAATTGAGGCAATTATTTCTTGATCATTATAAAATAACAGAAAAAGATTTACAAACATTTGTTATACCAGATTTAAATAACGCTGAAATGAAGAAATCGTTAAGTGATCTTATTGAAGAATATTATCCGGGAGTAATTGAATCGTGGAAACAAATAGCCCCACCACCGGTTATACTAAAACACAATAACAACCCCTTTGGTGCCGGTAGACATATATCACCAGGCATTGTAAACATAACATCAGTTATTGCAGTCAATCTGGTATGTGATGTTATTGAAGGTAGCTATCAGGTAGATCTTTCTAAATCTAGCCACCACAGTGGCACTGCGGAGCAAGGGTACATATTATTCAGTTTTAGCCCGATTGTCCCACCAGGCTCATTAATTGTGTCAGAACCAATTAACCCCGTTTACCTGCGAGTTCATAATCCATTTCTGACAAGAATAAATTTCAAACTCACTGACCAGGCAGGAAACATTTTGGACACGAGGAACGAATCTCTTAATATAAACCTGTATGTACGCTCATAGAGCGTTTTTATTATAACAATATCCGGATGTTTATTCTTTTATTTACATAAAATCCGTACACAATGAAATCTAGAAAACTGTGGCTGTATATTGATTATTCCATAACATGTGCGTAAAGTTATATTAAGACCGCTATATATTATAACTAAATCAATATCCGCTGTTACAGCCCACGCATAGACTCAGTGTTATACAGAATTATATATATTTCGGAAACTAGAAATATAAAAATCTCATTTTAGACAGAAAAATGTGGTTTTTGTTAAGAATATTGTAGTTTTTAGGAATAACGATATGACTGACACATTGGTAAACACATGCTAACTTTTTCAATATGTATTTATAACAAGGTCCGATAGCTCAGTTGATAGCGTGTAGAAACTCTCATCCGGAGGGTCATGATTCGAAACCCAAGAAGGATAAATTATCTGCGAGGGGCGATTTTATGCCAAAATTTATAATTTATTGGGGGCTCCAGCCACCCCCGTCTTCAGAGTACACCAATCCACTACGTCAACACGTGGTGGATTCACTTTTGTGAATAACCCATTGGTTGATCGTTATGGGTTGGTGTGCTAGCGTGAGGACGGCATTTTTCATCATCTCATCATCATATCATCTCATCATCATATCATCTCATCAAAATATACAGCGGGGGGTGATATGAGGTCGTGACCTTGTGACTTCACTAAAGGGGTACCCCACACAGGGGCCATTCCAAAAGACACAATCGCAAACTAAAAATAAACCTCATGAGATTCCAGGTCATAAAGACCAATCAGCCTTTGAGTTCTTAGAGTTTCGGTTACGGATATCTAGGAATTCTTGTAAGGCAACAATAAACAGAATCTGATTGGTCACAAAATAAGACCTACACGTACAGACAACCCTCTGAGCCTCTGAAGTTTCGGTTACGGATATTTAGGGGTCTCTTGGGGGGTAAATGTCTAAACAAAGATTCGGAACCTCATTAGGTTTATCTGATACAACTATGGAATGGTAGACCGAATGTCACCCCGCGCTGTATATTTTTGTTTATTTTTATATTAAATATAAAAAATAAATATATATAATGAACCAAGAAAACATTAATGATATTATCTGTGCTATTAAAAACTAAAACATAACGGAATAAAAATATCTGATAATCTCGACCCTCAGAAAATCATGTGCGATTTTGAATTACTGCAACAGAGAAAATTTGATAATAAATATACACTATCTTCAAACTACAGATTCATAAAATTAATTTATCAATCCATGCTTGAATCACTAGCCATAGTAAACGACAATCAAATAAAGCTATTTGCACCTCTTGCACGTTCTATCGAAAATATTAAATCCGAACTGTCTCACGAGTACGAAAGAAAAAAGATTGTGGATAATCGTGTAATGCATTTAAGAAAGATTATGTTATCTGATTCTGTCAATGCTGAGAGCGGTGAAGATGAACCCCTGACAGAGTCAGTGACTGTAATTATGGCTAAACAAAATCCTTGGGAAAATTAACAGAGTCGAACTATTTGTTTTTGTAAGAAGACAGAATTAGACATATTCAAATACTATTCGCTGATTATATATTTTTGAAAGGGCAGATCTAGTAATATTATTTGCGACAAATTGTACCGATCGTGAATTTATGCTAAAATGTTTTGCAGCCGCATATATTGATAGAAAAGTAATTTCCCGTCCTGTTTCTGTATTTATTGATTTAATAGATCTTCTTTCAAATTTTTTACATTTTCCAGTATTTCCACGTGCGGAATTTTGACTTTGTGTAATAGCCTGTAAATTAGATAACCGATTATTCTGGGGGTCTCCATCAATGTAGTCAACTACAAGTCCATCTTTAATGACCCCAAAATGACATTCAAATACGAATTTATGTGAGTAATAATATTTATTTTTCCCAGCACGAAATCTAAGATAACCAGTATTGGTAACACTACCTACTGGTTTTTTCAATCTGCAGTTTCTAATCACGCCATCACGAGATGCTTCATAATTAGTAAGGATTGGATGTGGCACAAACTCATTTTGTTCCATTTATATATAATACTATTTGTTTAAATCATTATTTTTTTTTGAAAATCTAGCCAAATAATCTTCTTCGGTTTTTATAGGAGAGTCAGCGTTATTTTTTTGTCATAATATCGTTTTAGTTCTCTGTATTTTTTACCACCGCATTGCGCACACAATTGAGTTCTTCCTCGCACTCCAGCACTACACACAATACACGGTTTTGGTCCTAGACTTCCATTTCTGACACATTGCATATGATAACTACAGTATTCATTCACGCATGATTTATTACAAGTAGAAGTATATCCAATTTTGAGCAAAGCACATTTGTTTTGTGTTTCAATCATATACAAAAGATTAATGTTCAATTAAATATATACTTGCCCTAATTATAATATGGAGGAATTATCCGTTATTGAACCTTCCCCTGCTAGATTTGACCTTGACAGACTATCAGAATATAAACTCAGTACTTCGATGCAGGATCTGGCATTAATGGTAACCGAACGTATTCGTGACGCAAAAAAGGAATTTCGTGACGATGGTGCAGTTTATGCATGGTCCACATTCAGAGTTGGAAATGTTACTAATATGATGAATGACAAACGAGGAAAAGTAATTATTAATCACCTTGATAATCAAAAATATTTTATTTTAATAAAATTTATTGTAAATACAGAAGAAGATATTTAGATTATTCGTGATAAGCGTGATCCAGTTCGTGTGCAGCCCGGGGGTAATATTGTTCTTTTAAGTAATAAATCTAAGCCCGGAATACTTACTGGCATTGATAAACCCTATTATATACAGAGTTATCCAGCAACTGCAGTTGTATATGGAATATCTCCGCTGAATGATAAACCTAATGTTGCGGATCTGAAACCGATGAAAATATCAAGAATAAACTGCGTAGCTGAACGAGTTACAGAACATTTTACAAATGCGATACGTGGTAATGGTTTAACTGATTTAAGACATAAAAAAATAAACAAATGGGCAGAGTCCGTTAAAGATGCTGGTGCATCTATTAAGGATATTGCTGAACTAGAAAAGTTATTAAGATTTCCAATAACAGTAAAAACACTAACCGGAGAGATATTATACGAACCAAAATATATAAAAAATGGAAACCCTATAACAATCGTTGATCATAATGCACATGCATGGACTAATGCTGTAACGATATTTCCACGAGATAGAAAAGTTAAATTATATAACGGTGACATCTTTGATTTTATTAAAAATATAAGTAAAAGCGACCCTGTGTCTGTTTGGTTATTTCAGAGTTCAGAATATAATCATTACGATCAGTTTGTACGGCCTAACAGTGATATTTATCGTACAGAATTTCTTCATGAAGAAATGGAACATCTTGCATTGAAATATACCTCTGATGATGTCATAGTTGGACAATTACTGAATAACTGCTTTACCGTACCATCGGTTGCTGCCCATTTCGCTCAGGAGAAAAATTCATGGAAAATGACACGATCAGAATTCCTTGAAGATGTCAAGAAAAGCTGTGTAGAATATGGTCACGGTGGGTTATGGAACACCAAATACAACCATAGTGATGTTATCTCAGTTGATATGGTAGCGTGTTATCCTGGAAGTTTTCTTGGATATGGAGTATGTTCTAAGTACTTTAAGAGATTCGGACACCCTACACATGACATGACCAGGGTTGCGATAAACGGACATTTACCAGATTTTGACTTAACCGGATTTGCTCATGTAGAATTATTCGAATTTACAGAAAATCTCCATCCGATTACTTATGCTTGGTTTGGAAGACATTTTTCAGAAAAATGTTGGGTTCCAATAGTACTATTGCGATATATGCTTGATGCTGGATTTTTAATATCGTTGAGAGTAACTGAAGCGATTATATCGTATAATTCACAGAAACAAGTGTGGTTACCAGAACCGAACAGATTTAATATTGATGATACCAGAAAAGAATTCCCTGATATTGATGAAGATCATATTATTAAAATAAATAAATGCAGAAACGAATACGATGAGAAATTTACAAAAGATCTCGGTAGAAAAATAATCGGTAAATTTACTCAAGGTGGTTCATACGATTATAAACGACATTGTACAAGATTGATTATGGACGACGCTGAACTAGATTTTATAATCGCTGATACAACTGAGAAAAATACGTTTATAAACAGATGTAATGCTTATTTATCAGATGGAACGAAACTAGGTACCATTGTGAGTTATCTTGATGGCGAGTCACCGCAGTTTACTCATTTAAGATCTTCGATGTTGGCTTATGTTTCGATAAACCTACTATCGATGATAAATAAATTTCCTCATCACGCTGTCAGAGTCGCTACGGATTCATTTTATGTACATAAAAAATATAAAGATTTATTAAAACTCAGTAATGGTGAATGGGGGACATGGAGAATAAAACAAGAAAATATATTTAGTTATTCTGAATCTGCAGATGTTGAAATTATGGAGACATATTACAGAAATAATAATCAAACATCAAAGTCATCTGCACCATCTGTGTACGATCCTGTATCTAGGTATAAGACTGTTTATCTTAATGGGTGTGGAGGGTCAGGTAAAACAACTCGTGCGATTAATTTATTTATGAATAATAGTTCAAATATAATTGTTTTGACACCTACACATAAACTTGCTAGAGAAATAAAGCAACGAGGAGTAAAATCGTGTACATACCATAGTTTCTTCAGATGGTGCGGAGACACATGGACCCCATCGCGGATGGGTGAAAAATATATACCTAAATATATTATATGGGACGAGATATGCACGGTGTCGTTAGAAACACTAAAAACATTTCTTGAATGGTTATTGACAAAGACTACTGCTGTGATTATGTGCGGCGATCATGGTCAACCACCACCCTTTGTTGGACAGTCTCCACATGAATGGCTGAAGAATAACGTAAATTATTATGAAGAAATAAATGACGACCATAGAGCTATCGATGAACCGCTGAAGGAATTTAAAAAATTAATCAGACTTCAACCAGACAGAGTACAATGTGAGATAATGCGAGGAGTAATTCCAGAGGCTTCTATGAATGAATTTTGGACTTCATGGAATCCCGCTGATTTAATAGTCGCGAGTAGAAAGATAGTTCGTGATGAACTACAGAATAAATTATTTTTGTTACATAAAGAAAAGATTTCAGATCTACCTGTACCTTTGTGTTATCGCCCCTCAGATACTCGACGACAGAATATTGATGTTGAAATTCCTGGTGCCTTGGTTCCACCAAGGGTACAGAATCTTGTCTTGAATGATATTATTTTAGTCGATATTAATGTCGTTGAGAATGCGCTGAGTATGAATAAATCGCCGTGGGTGTTAGGATACGCTATAACGATTCACTCGTCACAGGGGTTAACTATAACTGATACTAAAATCTGGATTGTAGATGATCGGATCGAGTGGTCAAATTTAGTCTATCTCGCCGTATCTCGAGTCAGGAGAATATCTCAACTACATAGGGTTATTATGAATTTTATAGAAGATAATGATCAAACTGTTAATAATGACGTAATAAGAAAAAAAACTATCTGGTTATAAGCAGTGTGACAAAAAAAATAATCGTGACTTTGATATTGATGTTGAATTTATTATAAAATTAAAACAACTACAGAATAATCATTGCGCAAGTTGCAACTGTAATATGTCATGGCAGCATTCGAATCCAAGACAATTTACCGTAGACAGAATTAATAGTGATCTCGGTCATACACGTGAAAATGTAATGCTGACTTGTCTTGAATGTAATCGACGTCGAGGTTCTGGACGTTTACAAAATTGAGCTTGGTGGTAATTGTGTATCCTCAGGAATTACTTGTAATTGTTCACGTACAAATCCACGCTGAGGGGCAGTAGAATCTAATCTGTATATTGGAGGTCTACCAGTGGATCTAACTACGCTAGAAATTTTATGTGTAGTCACGCTCCAGATAGGATCGGTTGCTCTTTTTTTACCACCTTCAAGTTCGCCAGGTTCATATAAATATCTAACTGTAACATTACCTAATACTGGTTGAGAGAAAGATTCATGTCGTTGTCCGTAGCCATTGCTGCGGGGTATATATTTTTTTTTGATCGCATTAGAAGGTTTCATGGAAGTTGCACGAGTAATTTCATTATTCAACGCAGCTATCACACTCGGTAATCTTGCAACCCATTCACGAGATCTATCTTTGAAGTCAGTAGATATTTCCTTTGCGTATTGATATCCGAATAACCGCTCAGCAAGTGTTCTATTAAATCGTTCAACGATTACCTGATCACGATGAATTTCAGTATATCCTCGTCTGATTTTAACATTATATTTCTTCATCAACGATGATACTACTCCAAGAAATTCTTTACCAGGATCAACTTGTAATAACCGTGGCCATCGTAGACCGCCACGTTGATAAATGCGTTCAAACGCAGATGCAACTTCAGATGCTGTTTTGTTGATAACGGCTCCGCTTCGTTATATCTACTCGCAACGTCAACAACAGTCAATGCGTATTTGTACGTGCGTGATTTTCGTCCACGTGTTTTAATAGTATCGTGTGGTAAAAACAAAATATCTGCTTGATGAACTTCATTAGGGACACTAACATTAAAATGCGCGTAATGAATTCTTTTAGGTGGACTTAGGAAGATTTGCCATATTGCCTGTCGTGCTAACCATGATGCAGCGACATTACGTGAAACTTTTGCTGCTTCGGCGAGTTTACTAATCGCTGCCTTACCTCTCCAGAATCCTCTCGGGGAATAATAAACAGATTCCATTATGATAGTTATATAATTAATTGCCAGCTCCTAACACCAGTTTACCTTTCATAGCAGTTTTTACTAGAAAACTAGCTAATTTTTTTCTGAGAGATTTATTAGGTATAGAATTTAACGCGTGAATCAATTTTACATCCGCGAGATGTCGGTGTTGCAAATCTTTACTTTTATACGCGACATCATGAACGTAACACGCTTGATCAATCTTATTTACTGGATACTCTCCTGGTTTTGGTTGATCTTGATCATCAAGTCTGATATCAAGACGAGTTCCAGGACCACAATAATTATATCCGGGTAAATGTTTCTCACCAGGGTATTTAGCCCATGGAGTTCCTGGTAATTTTCCTAATAAAGCGGCTATATCACCCCCACCTGTCTTTGTTCCTGACTTAGTCATGGAGACAAATTTATATTTCTTGGTACCACATTTCACACACTTGCCTGTAAGTGCACGTCTTTTATTTTTTTTTGTTACTGTCGTTAATTCAGTAGTATCGGTAGGTGCTCTGCATCGAACACAATATAGACTCATATTATTTATTATATGGATATAATTGACTTTTCTGCGACACGAAAACAAGAGCCAGTAAAACACCATCCAGCGCTTCCGAATTCTATCAGAATGATTATAATAGGCCCATCTGGAAGTGGGAAGACACAATTACTGCTTAATCTAATAATGCGATGGCTGAAGTGGGATAAATTGTATTTAGTTGCGCCATCTGTAGATGATCAGCGATGTTACGAAGTACTTAAAGATTTTAATGAAAACGCAAAATCGTTACATGAAGACAATGTCATAGACTTTATTACTGATATTGATGAAGCACCATCCGTAGATGATCTGGATGTATTCATTAATAATTTAGTAGTGTAAGATGATGTTATGCTGGACAAACAATCAAATCCAGCTAGAATATTTTCACGAGGTAGACATAAAAATACAGACGTGATTTATGTTACACAGAGATATACACAAATTCCAAAAGTAATCAGAGACAACTGTAATATTTTAGTTGTGTTCAACGGAGTTGATAATCATACGCTGCAAAATATTTATTATACTTGGTGTTCAGGCGACATGGACATGAACAAATTTAAAAATTTCTTTTCAAAAGTACAAGCTGCTCCCTTTGGTTTTGTAACGATAAATTTACACGATCCAAGGTCAAGATATCGCAACGGACTTGATATAATTTTTGGATAAAAATCATAGCAGCAGTAGAGCTAATTTAGCTGAGTGTGGTTCTCCAGTACTCATTATTGATAATATCTATACTGGCTGTTTAATTTATAGCAGCAGTAGAGCTGTTGAAGGACATACGTATGTGACCAGATTATGAAAAAATCTGGTCAATTAAAGAAGTTTTCATTATTAAGGCAAAAATGTTTTTTTAAAACCCTCGTAGGAACCCTTAATTTTCAAAAATAAGGTCTCTACAAAGTTGTAGGGTCCAGCTCTACTGCTGCTCAAGGCTAACAAGCTCCATCAGCCTTGGTTTGGCGTCAGAGTTTTCCTTCTCTTAGACTGGCTGCCTACCAAGACTAACGAGCCCAGTCTGCCCACCCAGTTATACCGCCGGGCACTCGGTCGCGCCACACAGCAGGCTCTGTGAAGGTGCTGCTGTGGACACAATAGTGTAGGAGAGGCCATATGCAAGTACCTCCTGCCCAGCAGAGCCAGACAGTGGTCAAATTTCACACAGCTATTAAACAAATAGTTCTTAGTGTCACGTTTAGTGGCTGATAGACGACACCATCGTCTTCTCATAGTTGTAGGAATAACTCGAGAGACGGGATATTTTCTGATATGGAGTGAATCTGAGATAAAATCTATTTAGCAACATTATTTCCGGTCACAGACATATTGAATTTACGATATAGCCGATAAAAAAAATCGAATCGTGAACAAAGTTAATTATATATATATATATATATATATATATATATATATATATATATATATATATATATATACATATATATATATATATATATTACCTATATTACCGCTGCTATGGCCTAAGTGGTTTGAGTGTCCGCCTCAGATGCGGGAGGTCGCGGGTTCGAACCCCGGCCGAGTCATACAACGACTTATAAAACTGGTACTAACAGCTGTCTCGCTAGGGGCTTAGCATTAAGAGGTTAATGTTAGGACTGGTCGGCCTGGTGTCAGGGTAATGTGATTATCATGGTACATGTGTGTGTCATGATGCCCAAGATATCACTATAAACTGCCACACTGCAGACATCATTGCGATATGACAGAAAAATTGTTAAAGCTACGTTAAAAATCCAAAACAAACACAGACACACACACATTGTTTTTTCTGTATATGGCAATGCTTATTAGGTACTGCATATTAAGTTATATCATAGTTTAAGTTATTTGTTGGAAAACATCATTGTGCTCTTCTTCATCGTCATAATAATTTTAATCATTGTCATCATCATAATTCATCATTATTATTATCACCATTAGTTTTATTTTCATCGTCTGTATCTTCGCTGTCGACAGAATAACATGATAATTAACAGCACAAGAAGCAATGTTAAAAACCATTTCAACACGTTTTTTCCACTCGTCATTGTAATAATAATAATAATAATAATAATAATAATAATCAGCAACAGCAGCAACATTAGCATCATAGTCACTTAAAGCCACATGAGCTATATTGCCTAGTCAATACCCTTTCAAGGTCACGTTTTGTCAGGTCGGGACGCTTTCCAAACTATTATGACAATGTAAAGGTCATTTTTTTCATTGTATTGTTTATTAATGATCTTTCAAACAGTTCTCTATCGATATTAATTTACGCACTCTTGCGGAAGTTTTCAATTCCACTGAAACATCCCTACGAAACAAGAACACTGGACATTGCACGAATTGTATTGCGCGTAATACGCGATATCCTCGATTTTAGGGACTTTATCATGCAAGAAAGTAGGGATGGACAAATAATGCCGTATTTGTTTTTGCCAGCAAATATATGTTGAGGACGCGTCTGAGTTTCTCGATATGCTAGACTTTATCGTACAGGAGTGCCCTCCGAAAACACCGAGTCGTCTCTCATATCAATATACTTCATTTACTGTAAAGCAAAGTTTTCCACTTTTCGGTGCAAACATTGTGTTATTATTGTTGCCAGCTAATGTACATCAAGAAAAAGAGAATATTGGTGAAACAGCTATCAACACAGATAGTAGTTTTAACGGTTGTGCATTTTTGATGTTGTATTTTGTGTATTACTGCTTTTGTTAAGAATATAAACAACATCTAGCCATGTCCTGGTATTTATTTAAATTTTGTTCATACTGACTTCAAATAAAAAAAAAAGATCTCTTAAAAAATACTGATTGTATAACACCTGCAAAATGCTATGACCTCAATAATGTAAGATAAAACGGGTCACACTAATTAACGAACAAAGGTACAAGCTGATGCAAATATATCCTTAGTCAACATGGCCGTACTGGCTTAATTCGAAGTGCCATTATTATTTCCTTCTTTTTTAAGAGATTATGAGAAATGATCGTTTAACATGGATCTGATATAATTTAAATTAACTGGTTTATCAATGATACCTTTCGAATTGTTTTATCCTTCGAACTGAAGATACATGTTAACGAGGAGTAAAGAGCTTTAAACATTCCCTTCAATCACTCAGGCAACTTTGCTTATATTATTTATTTTTTTATTAATATTTGTTTTCCTAGAAATAATTGAAAGTACTTGTCTCATTTTTATGTGACAATTATACACGTACGATATAAATTTAATGGGAGCAAATATATAACGGAAGCTTTATTTTAAATTTTTAAAATAGTACCGAAGTCATGCTAGAAATTCTGATAATTAATAAGTATGCCTAAATTTGCAAGAACAGAAAGAGTTTGTTATTTTGTCCTCTTGTAGCAAAACGTCTTCTTAAAGTTTGCCAGGATATTCGTTCTTCCTCATTGATCGCCAGTAGTGTGTTACAACTTTGACTTGAGTTTCGCCATCAAAAATCCTAATTTTATGAACATATCCTTGTGCGTAGTAGTTCAAGCTTTTCTTTAATGCAAGAGCTTAAAGAACTTGTAATCAGGTAGGAACGTTTCCGAAATATTTTCTAGACAATTTTCCCACGAATCTGTTGTTGATGCTACCGGATCTGCCATCTTAGCTAGCATGAGATCCTGAGCAACAGTAACTAAGTGTGCGGAGCTTATCATTCTTTCTCAGAACTATCCATTACTTCTCTGATCGTCTGTCTGTCTGTATCCTTCTGCCTTTTTTCTCAATAACATTCATTAAAAATATGTGCGTGAAATTTATGTATGTGCAAATATACCCCTTGTTACTGCATAGGTGAAAAGTCTGATTCGAGTAGATAATAAATAGTCCAATCTTATGTTGTTGTCACAAAGTCACAGTGTCACCTGATAGGAAAAAGAATGTTTAAGACTAACTTTAAAACTAGTTTAAAAAAATCATAAGGACTTGTAAATGCTAATTTACCGACACACTGACACGGAAATTTGTCAGAGTAGGTGCAGTGAAAGTTAACTTAATCATAATGGAGTTTCGTTGTTATGATTGATATTGATCTCCAAGTTATAGTCATGCAACTCTGCTGCATACTTTTCCAAAGATATTTCGAAATGTATTATCCTGATAGTTCGCACATGCGTGCGTGAGTTTGTACGTGTTTTGGTGTTGTATCAGGTAACTATTCCAACATTGTTTAAGTCTGATACGTCATACTTCTGGATTTGGATTTTTAACGTAGCTTTAACACTTTTTCAGTCATATCGCTACGATGTCTGCAGTGTGGCAGTTTATTGTGATGTTTAGCATTGGGGCATCATGCCGCTAACGTGTAGCATGATGTCCCACCCAGCCACATTATCCTGGCAACAGGCCGACCAGTCCTAACACTAACCTCTTAATGCTGAGCGCCTAGCGAGGCAGCTGCTAGTGTCATTTTATAAGTCATTGGTATACTCGGTATTCACTCCCAATCGGCGAGGTTCGATAGCGGTGGGTCAGATTAAGGCGAGTAATGTAAAAGCATGGAGATATGCTTTTTGGTTCCTGCTGGGGGACACACACACACACACACACACACACACGCACACGCACACACACACACAGGGACATATGTCTAGACATTTTTTAACAAATTTTATTTGATTGAGTCTTCTACGGTAATGATGCAGATTTATATTTAAGAGTGTACATGCAATTCAAGTATATTAAATTTGAGGAAAAACAAGTATTAGAATCTGTTGAAAGCTAAAGTCTTGCTTATTTCCCGTTAATGTTGAGTGATAGAATAAGGCAAAAGCGTTGTAGATTACATATGTACGTAAGTAAACTAATGATGGAACGAAACGTTGTTATTAGTCACGTACACGTAAGAAAATGGTGCAACCACAGTTTAAAACTAATACAAAGAGGAACATAGTGGAAGATAAATAGACAAGTGCATATGCTCTTAAAATAAGTAACAGAAAAAACTAAAAAGCGCCAAGCTTTGTAAAATTCAACAAACCATGTATTTTCCCTAGAATCCAAAGTGAAAATGTAAAAAAGAACTTACGGTATTGCAAATTAAATTCTAATAACCCTAGAATTACAGACACATGTCCTAATAATAAAAGTTCTGAATAAACTTTAGTAGAAATCCAATATAAATCCAACGCTGAAGGCGTCGATGTGCCTGTGGTGCCTTGTATCGTGTTGTTATAACAAAAGTCTTTTGTTGAAACACAGTAATATAAGTATAGGTTTGCATCACTATACATCCTGGTGAATGCGTCTGTCCACGAATCTTACATATTATGAGCACACTGTATTTCCAGAGAACAATCAATTGAATAATTTGAAGAAATAGATTCCAGCCCTAATGAAATGATGGACACAACAATAATACAATTTGATTCCGCTAGCTCTTAAAGAATGAATGAACAATGTTTCCAGTAACAAGATTATATAGCACTCTGCTTGACCTCGGGTCACAATTAGCATTTTCTAATAAAAACTATTGCCTAATGGAACATTTTTAAATCTGGAAAGTTCTACATGTTTACAAGGCAAAATATTAGTTATAATTAGAACGTATGTTGCTAAAATTATAGTATATAACCTGGACTATGTCAGGTACGTCAAGGGAATCCCAATAATCTAGACCCAGACCCAAATAAACATGTCTACTTATATTAATAACGATCTTAATATAAAACCCATAAAAATAGAACATATGTTAGCTATGTATTAGTTGTTTACAGAATAAACACAATCAATAATTAATGTCAGGTAGAAAACAAACTTGATTTTGAACAAGATTAAGTCCAACACAAAATGTTACATTACATTAGCATATAATGAGATTTAAAAAAAAAAAAAAAAAAAAAAAAAAAAAAAAAAAAAAAAAAAAAAAAAAAAAAAAAAAAAAAAAAAAAAAAAAAAAAAAAAAAAAAAAAACCACTTCATTTAAATATAGCTAACAATATAAAAATAATTTATTATGAGAGACACGGCTTTCATACAATCCCTAATTGTAATTAAAAATGAAAATACATGTACCATTTAAGTGTTAAAGTGCATACATGTTACGATGGAATGAGTAGCTCATTTGCAATCATTGTACATGGGGAGATAACCTATCTACTCCAACTAATACGTCGACACATGCTTGTAAATGTGAACTTAAAGGTCACCGGCCATACTCCAACATTTATCTTTTTACATCAGATTTGCATTACGGTAGTTATACTCCCACAAAAAGAACCAAAAAATTATCAAGTGTAAAGAAGAAATAATAATTTAATTACTCGAAATAGAAGTATACAACGCTGTTACTTCCCCTTAGCTACGATTTCCAACCTACAGAGGACGCCAACCGGAAATGACGTCTATTTATCCATACAAGACGAAGTACATGCTTCTTGTCGAAAAATAAAACACTATAAACTATGGATAGGTAACATTTAGATGAAATTACTGAAAACTAATTTACTGTTCAGCCTTATATCGATATGCGTGCACGACGCACTAGACTGCGTCGCTTTCAAAACTGTTCTATTGTTTCAATTTATTTTGAAAATTTCCGTTAATACAGGTAAAAAGTAATAAATGCTGGATTTCTTATGTCGGCCGACTTTATAAAATTAGAAAAAAATCGGCACACTTAAAAGAATCCAAAGGAACCAAACGTGGCTTCCTTATGTCGGCCGACTTCATAAGAAAAAATCGGCACACTTAAAAGATACCAAAGTCAGTTTCCGGGGTTGGTTTGCTTTGTAATAAAATAACCTTTGTATTTGATATCCTGTCAGTAAGTTTATGCAAAGAGTTTATTGCTCACTTCCAGTTGTGTTTATTCATCACCCGGGCTTATATTTGTTTGCCATATGTAATCATAATTGATGTTTGCAGGGCAAATAGTATACACAACAATAACTTGCTTTAATAATACTTTTGTAACCCATGCTAGCGAAAAGATTATCATTTGCACTCACAGTGAATGTATTTTAAAATAATGATTTTTATTTGCGAGATACCGTCGTATAGTTAACCTGGATACAATACAATCTTGGTCAATTCCCACCTTGTAACTTATCATGCGTGAATGGCAGGTGCCTTCAAGCAATCGGGCGATACTTTCGTCTCGCTTGCGATTTTGTTATTTGACATAAGGGATACATACTACAGTAAGGATGCATACGCAAGCCTGCATCCGCTACATATACGGAGTTCGTGGATATATTTTTTTCTTTAATAAATTTCGCATGATGTGAAAATAAGGAATAAATGATAACAATGCAAGGTTAGTTTATTTCATTTTATTTTTAAATAATTGCATGTTTAAATTATTTTGTACCGTGCAAGGGGGGGGGGGGCAAAAATTCAACACAAAATTATTTCCTTTCTTATTTGTATGGAATAATGGAGCAAATGTGGCGATATTGACTACTAATGACAAGCTTTTAATTTACGCGCGTACACACTAAGACAACTTGAAAAATAAAAACAAACAATAAAATTAACTGGTAGGAGCATCATATTGCAGCTACTAAACATTGACAAAATGCTCAACATTATTCTCTCTCTCTCTCTCTCTCTCTCTCTCTCTCTCTCTCTCTCTCTCTCTCTCTCTCTCTCTCTCTCTCTCACACACACACACACACACACACACACACACGCGTAATCGAGTTTGTATTATATGCAGCAGCATTACAACTTGAAGCCTAAAATTAAATATATTTGTTATAATATCTCATGTACACTACCCTTAGAAAAATGTATACGTATTCTGTAGAACATTGTTTTATAAATGAATTATTGATCATTTGACCGGAAGATTCAAACTGAGAATGTCGTTGTGCAGATGCAAATATTTTTAGCATAAAAAATGTATATAAATATTGTAATTAGAACGAGCAAGATAGATCAGTTTGTGTTTTCTCTCATATATATGTACTTTACGAAGTATGATTATTTTCTTTGAAATAATATCAAGATAGTTTGTTTAAATTTAGTTTTTTTCCTAAAACCTATCTTACGTAGTATCTACTTGTTTTTCGAAGAAAAAGAACTTGTTCAAACTATTGTTACGTTGGGCCGAATTGTCTTTCGAGTTGGGCCGAATTGTCTTTGGCCGAATTGTCGTTGGGCCAAATTTACTATAATCCGGCGTAAATGATACAACTTTTCCATCCCTCACCCTATTCGATCCCACAGACTGAATCCACTTTTTTTCTGGTAAAAAGGGTCTTTCGGAAAAAGAAAGAACCCTTTTCCCCATCAACACTCTTTTGGTTACATCCATATGCAACACAGTGCAATATATTTGCTGTACAAAAGCATGATCGTAAGATATATCACATAGACATTTACGTGGGGAAATTAAACACTTGAATGGCTAGGCTGAATAGAAGGGATAATGTACGCCATATCCGTTTTTGGCGCGCGGAAACTACCGATTGTTTACGAAAATAGCCGAATATTTTTTTTTTTTTTCATTTAAAAAACAGATTTTTATCGTGTGCATACAGAACAAATGCGTTTTGTTTATGACTATAATAATATCACATGTTTGCACAATATTGGTGGCCAGTGACCTTTAAGTAAACTGATGACGGAATGAATCATTCTTATTATCGCAATCATGTAACAACCGTGACGTTCACATAATAAAATGATACAGCCATACTTTAAAACTAATATAAATAGGACGATAGGGAAAAGAGAGAATAAATAAGAGCGATAAGAATTGATTATTAACAGCTTGAACATCTTCGATTGACATGATTAAGATAAATATGTTTAATAATAATAATAATAATAATAATAATAATAAAATATGTGTAAACGTTACCATTATGATCAACCTCATACCCATCACCATATTCACATGTATATGTACACGTAGTTTGTTTTAATAAAATATTGATTGACAATAACTGGAACATTATGCATTTTTAATATGCTACTTTCTTATAATTTTATTTGACCTACTTTTAATACATTTTATAAAAGAAAATATTTATAAAGCTTCACACTACAAATGGATTATACAACTCTTTAGTGTAAAAGGCATTTTGCTAAAATGGGTTTGTGATATTGGAATATATTTAGTATTTTTTTTATAAATAATGAGTTATTTCATGCAAAACACTTGATTCGTCGTGGAATATTACGATACTATAAGCAAAACGCTTGTCTCATATAAGAACAGTAATTTATTTAATACTTAGTGCTAGTCTCGTCCGTGAATAGTGATTTATTTAACACACATTTATTTAACGCAAAAACAATGTCTTGTCTGTAAATAATTAGTAATTTAATGCAAATTGTGTGTCTAAGCTTTGAATAGCGAGAATCTTACGCAAAGTGCTTGTCTCGTCTGTGAATAGTGATTTGGAAATAAAGTTTTAAACAAGTTTTATAAAATATTGAACTTAAAACTTTCATCCCTCGCTTTAAAATTTGAGATATATTTTTAAAAATTACTAACGCGCGTGGCCCCTGTGAGCCAAATCGGTCCAATCGGCCTCAAGCTAGGTCTGCAGATAGCACAGCACATTATTTAAACCGGATAATATTTGATAATTTTCTTTCTTTGTCTTTCGCTTAGATTTGATTCTGAAATTGAGTATGTGACATATAAACTGTTAGACCTGGATGTCTTATGGACATTATGATCCGTTCACTATATATTGTTTCTTTATTTTCGTACATTTAACTTGTATATTCATACAATGTCTCCTGGTAGCCGAGTGGTCTTATGCACTCGTTTTCATAGTTCACTCACACATCCCTCCTCTCTCCCCCTGTTATCCTCACATTGATTCATGTTCACAAAGATCTGAAAGAATGACCACTAGTAGCTTATATATATATATATATATATATATATATATATATATATATATATATATATATATATATATATATATATATATATATATATATATATATATATATATATATATATTAATGTGTGTCGATATTAATATGACAGTATTATTATTATTATTAACCCTGAGAGAGAGAGAGAGAGAGAGAGAGAGAGAGAGAGAGAGAGAGAGAGATTCACACTAAAACTATCTTTTATTTACATTTAGGCAATCAGCATAGAAATTTTTGGCTATGCATAACATCAGGAAAAAAACATTGTAGAATTGCCTTTATGCAAACGGTATTTAATCAAATTTAGTAATACAGAGATTGCCTGTAACTGTCTCAAATTTAATACCGAATTCACATTTCGATGAAAAAACGCAAATAAGTAAAACAAGAGAAATAGGGTACAAGAGATTCAAGGGTACTAAATATGAAGGGACACAACCCAATCATATGATTCTCTTTATATATCATATTCTGGGTGGAGTTTTGTACCTTTAATTGCAAACAGGTATGTAGATTTTCAAATGGACTGTCTTCTCGTAATTTAGCCTGAATTCGTTTGGTGAGGACGATGATTTATATTGTTGGTGTGAAAGCTCTAATTGTAGTCCGCACGTAAGTTCTTGTGTTGTAGTTGGGGTCTACTTGATTCAAAATAAAGATCGTGTTTCGTTGTAGCTTCAAATTCGTTATGTGTTGTTGTTGTTGTTGTTGTTGTTGTTGTTATGGCGGCCAGTATAAACAGTGGAGGAAGAACCTGGGAAAAGCCCGGAAAGAACCATCGACCCGCGAGAAGCTACTGGCAAGCTTTCTCACATACCCACATTGGCCGAGCCCGAGACTCGAACCCACGCATAAAGAGGTGAGATGGCAGTGATCCGTAACTGTGAGAGTTTTAGACCTCTCGGCCACTCGGGGTCCAATTAGTTATTTGTATCATTCAAGACATTTACAAAAACTGTTTCCCAAGAAAAAATATTGAATTCAGAGTAATGAGTAATTTAGGACACATTCTACATATTTCACACATACCTTACTATTATTATTATTGGTAGTAGTAATAGTAGTAGTGGTAGCTGCAGCAGTAGATGTAGTAGTGATTTTAAAATAAGTAATATGAAAGTAGTGATAAGTAACAAGCTTTGTAAAATTCAACAAATAATTTATTTACCATGAATACAAAGTGAAAAATTTATAAAAGAAGTTACGGTATTGCGAAATAAATCCCAAATAATTCTAGAATTTCTAATACAGTTCCTAATCTTGCTCCACTGTTGCGGCTTCCTTTGTTATCGAACAAGCCGCCATCACGTGATACTCGCTAGTCCACCCGTTTATGCTATGATGGACCCTCATTAATTGCGTTAAATGACTACTCCTTGGCTCTCCACACTACATTGTGCGCTAGACTAAACGATCTCGGACTACATTCATCATTCCATAACTGTAAACGGAAGCGAAAAAAGAAGCGTTGTTTCAAAGCTGGCCGGCGTAGAACAGGAAGAAGAATTCCAGTTATCTCCCTTTCGCCCTTTCCGGCGCAGAAATTTAAAAATTCGGCCGTTAATTTAGATAATCTAATCCAAATTCCAATTAAATCGTCAACCTTTGTGTCAACTATCCAAGAGATACCACTGCGCATCGCATTATTCAATGCCCAATCAGTAGGACCATCGGAAAATCGCACAGAAATAATCAATTTTATCAGCGTCAGAATATCGACGTCTTTTTCCTGACAGAAACATGGCTAAAACATCAGGCGATGAACCCAAGTGCGCGGATCTAACACCCACCAGTTACTCCATCAAGTCGTTCTCTCGCCACTCTCGCGGAGGTGGAATTGCTGTCATCGCAAAGACCTCCATGATCAGCCGTCTTAACTACACTACAACTTTCAATTTCGACCACACATCGTTTGAACTAGTCCAAACTACACTCACACTGGAACAAAGGTCAGTCCATTTTTTCTGCCTCTACCGCCCTCCTCCTAGTAGAAGAAACAAGCTGACAGAATCTCTCTTTTTGGAGCAGTTTCCGAATCTCCTGGAGTATGGAAATTCGATAGGTGGCAACCTGATTATTCTTGGAGATTTCAACTTTCACTTCCACTGTCCTGGAAACCCATGCACATCGAAACTCCTAGATTCCATTCACGTTTTCAACCTCAAACAGTCAGTTAGCCAACCCACCCATAAACATGGTCACATATTAGACTGGATTCTTTACAGACCTGATGATAATATTCTACAGTCCTCCCTGGTGTCCCACGAACTTGCATCAGATCACCTCTGCATTATATGCCATCTTGATGTATCAGTCCCTAACCCTCCATCTTTATTCGCTACTAAGAGATACCTCCGTATGATAAACAGAACAAAACTAATGGATGACATCCAAGCAAACCTAACAACTAGCTTACATACTACGGCAGAACAACTCGATAACTGCCTGCGTTCATTGCTCGACAAACATGCCCCAGCAACCAAGTGCAGAGTAGCAATTCAGAAGTGTTCTCCGTGGTATAGCAGTGTTAGGGACCAGCTTCGCACTGCTAAAAGAGACCGCCGTAAAGCTGAGAGGCTTTGGCTTTCCACCAGACTCACTATGCATAAGCAGATCTATGATGCCGCTAAGAAGAATGTCACAAACATAGTCCATGCAGCCAAATCAGCCCACTACAGTACTAAGATCACGGAAAGTTCCAGCTGCAAAGAGCTATTTGAGATTACTAACAAGCTAATGTCAAGGAACAAATGTACACCACTTCCAGCTACCTTCTCTCTAGTCGACCTTCCGGACCTGTTTGCAGATTTCTTCCGTGACAAAGTACAAACCATCAGAGATAAACTTGACAACACAATTTCAGTTGACTCGTCGTCACCATCAAGTTGCGATACAGAATTTCAGTGGCAACCGTTAGCAGCATTTGAACCTGTCTCTACGGATTTAGTACGTATAATCTTGATGAAGAGTGCACCAAAGTCATGTGAACCGGATCCGATTCCGACGTCACTGCTGCTAGAGTGCTTGGATCCAATATTGCCTTCACTAACTGATGTTATTAATACCTCTCTCATCTGGGGAATTCCCATCATTTTACAAAACTGCCATTGTAAAGCCTCTGCTGAAGAAACCAACACTCGACCATAATGATTTAAAGAACTACCGCCCAGTTTCTCATCTCCAATTCATGTCAAAAATCTTAGAAAAAGTTGTTCTATCCCAACTTGTATCTCATCTGAATTCAAACAGTCTTTTTAGCAATGTACAGTCTGCATATCGCCCTTGCCACAGTACTGAAACTACTTTTCTGAAAGTAGTCAATGACCTTCTCTCTGCTTTGGATGGCGGAAAGATTACAGTCCTCACTCTCCTTGACTTGTCTGCAGCATTTGACACTATAGACCATGATATATTACTTCACCGTCTCCAGCATGTATTTGGCATTCATGATACGGCCTTACTATGGTACAAGTCCTACTTGGTCAACAGGACACAAATTGTGTCCGCAAGTGGAAAACACTCCAGCCCAGTTGATCTATGCTGTGGTGTTCCACAGGGGTCTGTTTTGG
>JAECUM010076535.1:0-15802 GCA_016617855.1 Megalonaias nervosa
TGTATCGTCATTTTACATATTTATCTCATGCTTTCTATCACGGCAATTTACGTATTTATATCTCATGCCTTTTATCATGGCAACTTACATATTTTATATCCCCCAGTTTGTATCATGGCAATTTCCACTGTTATTTCTCCTGCTTTTAAACGAATATGCTCCTGCAATACTATGCCTTCAGGAAACCTTTTTTAAAGATACGGACAACATCACATTTAAAAACTACTCCCTGTTTAACACCTACTTACAGAACGTTGACAGGGCCTCGGGAGGGGTTTCTATTGCTGTGAACAATAGAGCCCCACATAACGTCATCCCTTTAAACACAAATTTACAAGCCATTGCTGTGAGTGTCACTCTACATCGAGTGATTACATTTTGTTCTATTTATATACCACCAAACACCAACTTATTACCAAACGAATTAGACACGCTTGTTCAACAGCTTCCTGCACCATTTGTTTTACTCGGTGATTTTAATGCCCATAATATTTTATGGGGATCAAATTACATAAGCGACAGGGGCAAAAGGGTCGAAGATTTTATTACTAGACACGACTTGTGTCTATTTAATACCAAATCTCCGACGTACTTGCACCCAGGAACTGGTACATACACATGTATCGACTTAACAATTTGTTCTCCTTCACTACTTTTCGATTATAATTGGAAGGTCGCTGATGACCTTCACAGCAGTGATCACTTTTCAATCTCTCTTAAGAACACCAACGTTACAATTGATGACACGATTCCACAGTGGAATTTAAAGAAAGCTGACTGGACCAAGTTTGAAACACTTTGTACAGCTAGACTTAACAGGAATACCGTCCTAAACGATAATGATCCTATTCGACAATTTACATCCGTCTTAATTGAGATTGCAGAAGAATCTATTCCTAAGTCCTCGCCGAATTGTAAAAGAACCCAAAAACCGTGGTTCACTAAAGAATGTAAAGAAGCCATTAGACAACGCCGAGAAGCACTGAAAAATTTAATAATCGTCCAACGCCCGAAAACTTAACTCAGTACCGTATTGTTCGGGCCAAAGCTCGCCGCATAATTAAAGAAAGTAAACGAGCATCATGGAAAAAATATGTTTCAACTTTAAACTCTCGTTCCTCAATAAAGAAAGTTTGGGACACGATCCGCAAAATAAATGGTAAGGGAAAATACAATTCATTCCGACATTTGAAGCTAAATAATAACAATTTCAATACCAAACATGAAATAGCTAATGTACTTGCTGATTGTTTCTCCAAAAATTCCTCATCGTCTAATTATTCAGAAGCTTTCCGAAGATTGAAAGCTCATAAAGAAAAAACACGGTTGAAATTCACATCCAATAACTCAGAGAGCTATAACCAACCGTTTTCATTGTCGGAGCTTATGGAATCTTTGAATAAGGCCCATGATACATCTGCTGAGCCTGACGATATACATTACCAGTTTTTGAAACACCTTCCAGAACCATCCTTAACAGTTCTTCTGGAAATCTTCAATGATTTATGGATTACTGGTAATGTACCAAAAATTTGGAAAGAAGCAACAGTAATACCAATTCCCAAACCAGGCAAAGATAGCGCAGACCCTAGCAACTATAGACCTATATCATTAACTAGCTGCGTATGCAAAACAATGGAACGAATGATCAATTCTCGGCTTGTATGGTATTTGGAAACCAACAATTTAATATCTCCTTTCCAAAGTGGCTTTCGTTATGGTCGTAGTACCAATGATCATCTAGTTAGACTGGAAACATTTATTCGCGACGCTTTTATCAAGAAGGAACACTTAGTAGCGGTTTTCTTTGATCTGGAAAAGGCCTATGACACAACGTGGAAGTACGGAATACTAAATGACCTGCACGATCTGGGTCTAAAAGGCCGACTGCCCTCGTTCATATCAAACTTCCTCTCAGACGGGGAATTCAAGGTACGAGTGGGCTCCACCTCTCTGATATGCACGATCAAGAGATGGGTGTGCCCCAGGGCAGTATTTTATCCGTGACGCTTTTCAACATAAAAATTAATAGCATCACCAAGTGTCTGACTCCCGGTGTGGATTGCTCCCTATATGTTGACGACTTTTTAATATGTTACCGATCCAAGCACATCCATACAATTGAAAGACAATTACAGCAAAATATCAACAAGATTCTAAATTGGGCCAATACTAACGGTTTCAAATTCTCGAAATCAAAAACTGTATGTATGCATTTCTGTCAGCTACGAAGACATCATGATGGACCTAAACTCACGCTGGACGGAACACCTATTCCAGTTGTTGAGGAATCAAAATTCTTAGGTATTATCTTCGACAGAAAACTGACCTTTATTCCACACCTGAAGAATTTGAAAGCTAAATGCTTGAAGTCTCTAGACTTACTTAAAGTAATAGCGCACACCGAATGGGGTGCTGATAGGAAAGTCATACTCAGTTTATACAGAACATTTATTCGCTCGAAACTAGACTATGGTTGCGTTGTCTATGGTTCAGCTAGGAAGTCCTATTTGAAGATGCTAGACCCAATTCATCATCAGGGAATAAGACTTGCCTTGGGGGCATTTAAGACATCCCCGTGTGAAAGCCTACTCGTTGAAGCGAACGAACCACCTTTACCACAACGTAGAGAAATGCTTTCTGCACAGTATGCTCTCAAATTAAGCTCAAACCCTCTGAACCCTGCTTTTTCGGCTGTTTTTGAACCCAAATATAAAAACCTTATATGACAATAAACCAAACGTCATACCTACCTTTGGCATTAGAATATTACCATGCCTTGACAGTACCAAAATTGATCTTTCAAAAATTCTGAAAACGACCGTCTCCGAAACACCTCCCTGGCTACTTCAACAACCAAAGGTACTTTTCACATTACACGATGGAAAAAATCGGAGACAAACCCTTCTATCTTCCACAACTCTTACCATGAACTAATCGCCCAATTTGAAAATTATACAAGAATATATACTGATGGATCAAAAGATGAGGAAAAGGCTGCTGCAGCCTTCGTTAGTGGAAAACACACAACAAAAGTTCGCTTGCCAAATGGTACATCCATTTTTCAGCTGAAATCAGAGCAATAGACCTTGCATTGCAATATATTGAAAGCAAGCGTATTTTAAATAGCATCATCTTCTCCGATTCACTATCAGTACTTCAGTCACTACATAATAGAAAACTGGAGAATCCATTATTAGCTAATGTTCTCCTGAAACATACTGAGCTGAGTACCTCCCACAAAATAGTATACTGTTGGTTACCCAACCATATTGGAATTAAAGGTAATGACAAAGCAGACCGCGCTGCTAAAATGGCTCTATCACTAGAACCATCTCATTTTAATACACCGTATACGGATTTTATACGTAGTATCAAAGACTGTTTACGTCAGAAATGGCAGGCATCATGGAATGATGCCGTGAATAACAAACTTCATGCCATCAAACCAACCCTAGGAGAATGGACTCCTTCCTACAGAGCCGTCCGTAGGGAGGAGGTAGTCGTTGCAAGAATTCGAATCGGCCATACTTATTTAACCCACTCCTCCATACTAAAAGGAGAAGACCCTCCAGAGTGCATATCTTGCAATGAACCATTCACTGTTAAGCACTTTATGTTGGAGTGTTTCGACCTCCAACCTACGCGTAATCATTATTACAATGTGCATGACATTAGGGAACTCTTTGATACAGTTAGCGTTTCTTATATTATAGACTTCCTGAAGGAAGTAAATATTTATCATAAGTTATAGGTTTTATGCTATCACCTTGAACAGTTTTATGTGCTATATATATACCGTCGTTAGATTTTAATTACCTTTCATCTGTTTTAGTTGTCATACATCATTTGCACTTCCCGTTGATCTGGAAACTTTATTTATCACCGTTACTATTTTATCGTTTTACCTTCAACTGTTTGGTTTCGTATCGCTGGTCGATACGTAATCTTTTACCACTTTTAAATAATGAAAGATATAACCTTTTGTATGGCGCTAAATAGCCTCATAGTGCTGGTGCGCCGTAAAAAAAATTCAATCAACCAACCAACCAACCTTCCTAAATCTGTCCAATCGGATCAAGGGTCAAATTTTATGTCTGGAATTCTCCAGCAAATTATGTATGAATTAGGCATTCAACAATTCAAATCTTCGGCCTATCACCCTGAGAGCCATGAGGCTTTAGAAAGATTTCATCAGACTTTGAAAAATATGACTGGACCATATTGTTTCGATACGGGTAAAGATTGAGATGAAGGCATTCATTTACTGTTGTTTGCTGTTAGGGAGTCAGTTGTTTCTAATGAAGATACTGAACCTACTCTTCTTGCTTATGTTTCTAATTTTAAGTATAAGTTGTCAAAGGTTTGTGAGGTCGCAAGAGCAAATCTGCAATCTACTCAGTCAAAAATGAAATGAAGGTATGATAAAAACTCAAAGGAAAGGAGTTTTCAGCCTAGTGATAGAGTTCTGGCTCTCTTGCCAATTCCACAAAATCCTCTTCAGGCCAAGTATTATGGTCCGTACACGGTTGGAAAGAAAGTAAATGATTTACATTACAACATAAATACGCCAGGGAGGCGAAAACAAAACCAACTTTGCCACATAAACATGTTAAAAGAGTATATTGAGAGAGATTGCCAGGTAAATGATGCAGTTCATTTAGTTGTACCTGTCCTACTCATTGAGGATTTAAGTGAAGGAATTCAATCGGACTCTACTGATTTTGCAGTGACAAATCTTCGGAATTCGGAAATTATGAATAATCTGGACCAGAAACTTTTACATTTGGAACAACAAGAAAGGAATGAACTCAAACAGTTATTATTTGAATATGAGCACTTATTTCCAGATGTTCCTACGAGGGCAAACAAAATTTTTCATGACGTTCAAATTGTGGATTCCAAATCTGTGAAACAACACCCATACAAGATGAACCCTCTCAAACAGGAATACTTGAAAAAAGAAATTCTGTATTTGTTGGAGAATATTTTACAGAGCCCAGTAAAAGTGACTGGAGTTCACCATGTATACTTGTTTCGAAATCAGATAAAACTTTCCGTATGTGCACTAATTATAGGAAGGTGAACAGTTTGAATACAACAGATTCATTTCCATTACCAAGAATCGATGACTGCCATGATAAAATTGGAAATTCCAAGTATGTCACCAAATTTGACCTTCTGAAAGGATTTTGGCAAATTCCACTAACGGAAAGGGCAAAGGAAATTTCGGCATTCGTGACTCCAGATGTACTTTATCAATATAAAGTGATGTCGTTCGGGATGAAGGGTTCGCCAAGTACCTTTCAACGTTTGATGAATATGATTACCTCTGGTCTAGATAATTGTGATGTTTACATCGATGATGTCATCATCTACAACTATACCTAGAAAGAACATCTAGCAACAATTCGGAAATTCTTTGACAGTCTCAGTGATGCAAGTTTGACAATCAGTTTATCTAAAAGTGAGTTTTGCCATGCTTGTGTAACATTTCTAGGACATATAGTGGGACATGGACAAGTTAAACCTATAGATGCTAAGGTCAAGGCTATCTCTGATTTCCCTGTGCCTGTCAGTAAAAAGCAACTGATGCGATTTTTAGGTATGGCTGGATACTATCGGAAATTTTGTTCCATTTTTCCTAATATTGCAGAACCCCTCACAAATTTATTGAGCAAGAAAAACAAGATTCTTTGGACTGAAAAATGTCAGGAGGCTTTTGATAAGTTAAAGACCATACTTAAAGGTGCACCAGTTCTTACAGCTCCAAATTTCAGACAGTCATTTAAACTATATGTTGATGCAAGTGATGTTGGGGTTAGAGCAGTGTTGATTCAAGAAGATATAAATGGTGTTGATCATTCAGTGTGCTATTTATCTAAGAAATTAAATAAGCACCAAAGAAATTACTCAACAATCGAGAAGGAATGTTTGGCTTTGATACTGGCATTACAGCATTTTGAAGTTCACATTAGTTCAGCTCCTTCTCCGATTGTTGTGTTTATTGATCACAACCCCCTTACTTTCATCGACAAGATGAAAAACAATAATCAAAGATTATAATTGTGGAGTTTGTTGTTACAGGAATATAAGACTGACATCAGGCACATCAAGGGAAATGACAGTTTAATGGCAGATGCAGTTTCCCGTGTATAGAAATATTATTTCATGTACACTTTGGATAATTCATAAGAGTTCTTCTTATGTAATTTTTTCTAACCTCATGCATAATTAACATTGGTAAAAAGAAAGCTTTATTATATAAATCTTTCTTTTTCTTCATGGGGGAAGTGTTACGTATATCTAACTTAATTGCTTGTGTGTTAGTTTTATATTCTCTTTTATTTTATTTTTATTTCATTAAATGTTATTGTAATGGTAACCTTATTCGCTGGATTTGACATTTTTCCAGAAAATTCAGTTCAGTTCGTTAAAGCTGATAAACACGCTGTAGTTTGAAACTTTGTATCTTTTGGTGACCTAGATTTCAGGGCCAGTTTCAGCTCTGCTGTAAACAACTTTTTTATTTTTTTTTGTTATTGAATCTTATAGTACAGTCGAATCCGTACATGGACTACGTGATAATTGACATATGATGTTACTACGTCTCTTGAAAGGAAGTGATCACGTGACCGTATCACGTGGTTCGTTTTGCGTTTCAGTTGGAGTTAGAGTGACGTATCATAGTGTTTTTTGGTCAGTCGTAATTCATACCTTCGGGCTGAAAGGTATTATTCTTTTTGTTGACAGTTTGATTTGCTTTTTTCTATTTTTCGGAATTAATAATTTATTTTCCCTGGAGACTTTATCGTGTGGTCATGAGAATTCTTGGGCAAGGACATTTACTGAAAATTATTCGGAACTTTAAATCCGGAATATTATTCTTGGCGATTCAACAAGGAACTGTTGACACGACAACACAAAGCAGGTTATAGAGGACGACATCTCCTTCCATCTTGGAACTTCTTCGGGATTCTAACCTTGATTCATTTAGAACTTTTTAGCGATAGGACATATTTTTAATTATGGGATTAATTTTTGGATATGATTTATAAACCGTAAGTCCTTTTTCATATTTTTACCTTGTTTTTGTAGGGAAATAAATTATTTTCTTAAATTTACAAAGCTTGTCGGCTTCACTCTTTTCTTTGTTACTTTTGTTCGAGCCTAATCTCTGTGTTTGTGAGTGTGATTTGGATTTTTTAACGTAGCTTTAACGATTTTTCAGTCATATTGCTACATTGTCTGCAGTGTGGCAGTTTATTGTGATGTCTACCACTGGAACATCATGCCGCAGACATGTAGCATGATGTCCCACCCAGTCACATTATCCTGACACCAGGCCGACCAATCCTAACACTAACCTCTTAATGCTGAGTGCCAAGCGAGGCAGCTGTTAGTACCATTTCTGTAAGTCTTTGGTATTACTCGGCCGGGGATCGATCCCACGACCTTCCGCATCCGAGGCGGACGCCCTAACCAATATGCCACCAGAACGGTCTGACGAGCCTAGACACGTAACTATATATATATATATATATATATATATATATATATATATATATATATATATATACTATATATATATATATATATATATATATATATATATACTCATCGCAAAACTCTAAAGCGCCTACTACACGGGTGTACATGGTTCGTTTACAAAGTAGTTCCTAATACACTATACTATCTTTCGGCACACGTGTCGTGTACGTGTGTGAAATATGACGAATTTCATTATCGTAAAATACTGCACGATTCTGACAGTGTAAAGTTAACAGAGACAAAAATGAGAATATTATAAATTGCATTTCAAGAATGATTTTGTTTCAACGGAGGTGGAGGTGTTCAGTATTGTGATAGATCAAAAAGATAGATACTTTCAACAAATAATAAAAATAACCCAAGATCAAGAGAAGTTGTGATAATATAAACAATTATTGAAAATGTAAATGGTAAATGTTGAGTTGGCGCAAAAGACTTTCATTCTTTAATAACAACGAAATTTGTTGTCCAAAATAAACTCAAAATAATAATCTTTTAGGAAATTCAATAATTCATTATTAAAGGATCTTGAATATGTCAAAAGAATAAGGTTACACTTCAGTACGGATATTCTGAACAATTAGATATTGTTAAGAATATGTCTATATCTGTTCTCCGACTGGTTGTCTGCATTTGAAGACTCCTGCATATTTCGTGACCAGCGTGTACAGTTTTTAATACACTAAATTCGAGAATAACTTTCATTTTTAAGAGATGGAGGACTGAGTTAATAATAGCAGGAATTCATTTTGCCGAGTTATCGCCTCGATAAGCATAGTTTACATTTAATTTAGACTCATGATGACGAATAGGAACATTTCTCAACCGGAATTTAAATTATGTTATCATTTGCACCCATCTCTGAAAAGCATATGCAGGAATTGTCGTTAATAAGACATTTTGGAATAGTACCTGCATCTTAATACTTGTCGCTGTACTTAATACATTCCGGAACATGTCTGAAATTATAGACCGAGATATAGATAAATATACAGTAAGAAAGATGAACATGTAGCAAGATGGTTGGGTGATTTATAGTTATCTAGGTAGTAGATAGCAAGCAAGAGTTACTAATCATCTTTGTGAAATATACGATAGAAAAATCCGCATTGACAAAGTAACGTATGCACAGATACTTGCTCTAAAAAGCAAACATAAACCACTGACAATCGTTTTTATTATTTCCATCAAAGAGCTGTGATGATGACATACTATTACGCAAAGAAACATATAGATGATGTAATATGATATGTAACGTTGAAAGTCTACTGGCTCAATAGTAATTGCCACACCGGGCAATATCACTTATGACGTGATATTTACTGTCGTTGTGTCAAATATGTGTCACTTATGATGTACTGTTCACAGACCTACACTGAATATCTTAATAATAAACTCTGACATAATATAATAGAGCAAACGCCGGCTTGATTTATACTGGCGTATTTGGTTTTGACTCCCAAGTATACAAAGTTGATACAAACAACCATGCTCAATTATCCGCCTTACATAATAAGACCAAGGTAATGGACGAGATGTCTTCCATTAAAGATGCATCACATGCATACTTGTTGGTATGGATTCATTTGTGGTCCGCTGGCGTCGTGTAGAGAACGTGCGCCAAATGCATTTTGTCCCTGACAATCTTTGCTGATTGTGTAATAGATACCTAGATACAAATATGACGTAAGGAAATATGAGCCACAGACGATTTTGAAATTCATATTTTTAACCCTACGCATTTTTAAATGTGTCGAATACTTCGATGTTCTTGGTCTGTGAACATGTACCCTTGTCTGCCTGGTTTTCATACCTTTGCCTTATATATTCCAGGACCATCAGTTGGGTTTTTATTATTTTACTTGATGACTTTTTATTCTTCTATAGCAAGTCTCGTCTAACATATTGACTTGATAATTCCATCATGGATTTGTCGCCTTTCCCCGATGAAAGCGCAGTTGCTAAGGTCTATAGATTACAAGAAGAGGCGAGATAAAGTTAACTTCCTATCCATGTCTTTCTAGTTCAGGCACTATTCCACAGAAAATGACGCCATGCTCACACAGAACGATCGCTAGTGGAAAAGGGGAGACTCAAACAACATCTAAAAGAATGGGAAAGAAACTACCCCACTGACACGTAAGTCTGTGAAATCATCTTTGAGAACTTCAAGACAGCTGCCAGTGCCCCTCCCTAATTGTCAAGTACTTACTTTGCTACAGACGTCCCAACATAGCCAAACGGAGATGACCTCTGCAGGAACAAATAGACATACTTCACAGAAAAAGGGCGCAAGAGATAGTTCACAAAGATTTTTTCCATATCGTTGTAAGTCCAAAAGGCAGATGGCAAGGGCAATCCGGTCATAGATCTAAGTTTTTTTCTCATCTACTTGATTCACGTATCATAGTTAAGAATAGAGATGAGGAAGTTGGTTTTCGACCTCATTCGAGCAGAAAGCATACAATCTGGCTGAGTTGTAGAAAGATTTGTTATGAAAATATTGCTGGAACATAAACCGAAAATTATTGTTGTAACCAGAAAGCTGTGGCTTAGTGCTCGTCACATTTTTATGATCATAAAGTCTGGTTCACTTGACCTTTGACCTTTCCAACAGACCTTGTATATTCGTTCTAACCTCTCCCTACAGACCCAAATGTTACAAAAAGATGTAGGCCACACAGAAAGCGTAAAATAGCGGCTCAGTGGGCATCAACATTTTATGGACATAACTTTTGGTTCAGTGGTAGTCCATTTTGTGATGAGGAAAATCTGACGCATTGATTGTCCAATATGTATGAGCGTAACACTTGGCTCAATAACCAAGTCATATTTCGATGAGAAACACAAGACTCGGTGGCCGTGATTTCGTTTCTTTTAAAGAGAAACAGTTGGCTAGATGTTTGACAAATAATCAATTAAACAACAGATTCATCTATTCTGGGTCACATCACACACGCACAAAGATACGATACAAAACCAGCGATTATCCGCCAGACAACAATGAATCATGTGATATAAATAAATCACATAACCATTTAAAAACCAAACAAGCTGCAAACCATACATCGGTCCTGCAACCCAGCGTAACATTCGGGCATGTGACCCATTTTTCAACGCATTTTTTACGAGATAAGAATATATTGCAGAGAAAATGACTATTTTGAACACACACCACTGCACTATCAGGATGTGAAATATCGGCTTATACTAATGGAAAAAATGAACATATTATCGATAATGGTGCCGAAGAACATAAAACTACAGTAAAAGCTTTGAAGAACTTACTCAGAAGAAAGATATTTATGTCTGATTTTTTAAAGCTTCCTTATTGTTGTAAGGATACGAAATTGCAGCTATTGAAACAAGACCTCATTCGTTTCAGTTCATTTCATTTTAATGGAATGGAATCAGTTCGCATTTTCCAGATCAGTTTTGTTTTCTATCATGCACGTCCTCAATGTCCAATGTACAAACTCAATATACTTAGGTTTAGCCGTTTTAAAACTCGAACAGGAAATGATACAGTCTTACCATAAATCGCATCTTAATGCCAAATTCTGAACTAGTTTCACAATGTGACAGACTAACGCTCATCTCAACAGCGCATATGTAACATTTCATTCAGTGTACTTTACCTACTGAGACGGAAACGTTTTGTAACAAAGTGATCCAAACTTTCACTGGATATTTAGGAACACCAATTTCGGCTTACAAGTTTGTTTTTTTAAAGCAAGCAACAAGTAATATCAGGTCAGTGACTGTATTAAATCAACGATGAGAAAACATAAACCGCAAATTTGGAACAAAGCGAAGAAACAAATGTGCCTCTTATATAGCCATTGACAACAACACACATTCTGCCAATGTTTCAAAAACGAAAACGAATAATCCTTTAGTGAGTGAAATTAGGTATTGGACGACGACAAATGAAAACAATATAACATGTTGCAACCGGTTTATATGTTCTGTGTGTCTTTTTAAATTAAACTTCAACCCAACCTTGTATTTCAATGCAAATCTGTCAGTATGCTTATGTGAAAATCTGTCAGTATGTTTATGTATACTCTGTTTATGTGCATTTGTAAGAACACCGACTAGTTTATCTTCTTCCACTCCTTGCGTGATAGTGTATTAGTATGTTTGTATGCATAATGTGCGTATATTCCTACCCTTGCATATCCTTCCAGTTCAATGCCAGTGTTGTATTGATTATAAAGGTGAAACGGTGTTATAGTTTCGTTTGCAGGAGGATGGTAGGGAAGGTATAGGTAAATATGTAGGAGATACGTTAGATTTTTTTCATGTTTAACTTCTGTTCCGTTCATCCGACTCATTATACCTCTGGATCATTTTCTCAGTTGCTATTTAGATAGTTTGTATTTGTTATTTAAGCAGGTCTACTAAGTTCAGATTTAAAACTGACATGGGTAATAGAGAGTCACAAACGATAGTGTTTTTAGCCTGATAATGTCGTTTCAACTCGAACAAACACAGACGCCAATACATCCATATTGAATATAAAGTTCTCATTGTGGGGACTTGTAACTTGAAGCAAGTCCTCATTGCATGGTTTCTGATTCTTTTGGAATGATATGATCTTTTCGCAAAGGCTGATCAAACAATTGTGATATGTCAAGGATTTTCCCCTCTCTCTCAGTAAAATAGCACTTCTGGATAAGATGTTGCAATAATTCAGTTTCACAGTCAACCTATAAAAATTTGAAGAACCACAACAAATCACAATCCTCGCCAGAAATTTACAGAGTTATCCGAAAAATCATTTACAAAAATACTTCTGGTTAAACTCCTTGCAAGATAAAAGTGAAGGTAACTGTTATGACAGGAGAAAGAACATTGGACCACTGAATTTCCACAATGTCAAAGAAAAGGAAAACCCAAGACAGGAGAAAATGGATACTGATGTAAATATATCTTTGATCCATATATAAAAAAGACAGTAGTCTTCAGAGTTTCCAAAGGAAATGAAGGAAGAGAGCAATGAGGAGCTTTTAGAAACAAAAACTACAAAATAATAACCCATTCCAGTAAAGACAGTCAAAATGGCGAGACAAGCAGAAGAAACTGAAGAAAAGCAATACTTTCCATGCCTCTTAAGAAATTGAAAACAAGGATTACAGAGAAACGAAGAAACAAAATAACGTTTGTGATTCGTTTTTCAATATTATTATGATTCTTTATCAAAAGAATATGAAAAATTTAAGTATCTATTTGTCTTGATATTTTTTGTTCTTCACTGGTGTTGATAAACAAAGGTCAGTCCATTTTTTTCTGCCTCTACCGCCCTCCTCCTAGTAGAAAAACAAGCTGACTGAATCATTCTTTTTGGAGCAGTTTCGGAATCTCCTTGAGTATGGAAATTCTATAGGTGACAACCTGATTATTTGTGGAGATTTCAGCATTCACTTTGACTGTGCTGGAAAACCATACACATCAAAACTCCTAGATTCCATTCACGTTTTCAACCTCAAACAGTCATTTAGCCAACCCACCCATATACATGGTCACATTTTAGATTGGATCACTCATAGACCTGAAGATAATATTCTACAATCTTCCCTGGTGTCCCACGAACTTGCATCAGATCACCTCTGCATTGTATGCCATCTTGACGTATCAGTCCCTAACCCACCACCTTTATTTGCTACTAAGAGAAACCTCCGTATGATAAATAGAACCCAACTAATGCATGACATCCAAGCAAACCTAACAACTTGGTTACCTCCTACAGCAGAACAACTTGATAACCACCTGCGTTCATTGCTTGACAAACATGCCCCAGCAACCAAGTGCAGAGTATCAATTCAAAAGTGTTCTCCGTGGTATAGCAGTATTAGGGACCAGCTTCGCACTGCTAAAAGAGACCGCCGTAAAGCTGAGAGGCTTTGGCTTTCCACCAGACTTACTATTCATAAGCAAATCTATGAAGCCGCTAAGAAGAATGTCACCGACATAGTCCATGGAGCGAAATCAGCCCACTACAGTACTAAGATCACGGAAAGTTTCAGCGGCAAAGAGGTCTTCGAGATTACTAACAAGCTAATGTCAAGGAACAAATGTACACCATTTCCAACAACCTTCTCTCCAGTCAACCTTCCGGACCTGTTTGCAAATTTTTTCCGTGACAAAATGCAAACCTTTAGAGATAAGCTTGACAACACAATTTCAACTGACTCGTCGTCACCATACAGTTACGATGCAAGCGGCAACTGTTAGCAGCATTTGAACCTGTCTCTATGGATTTAGTGCGTACAATCGTGATGAAGAGTGCACCAAAGTCGTGAACTTGATCCGATTCCGACATCACTGCTGCTTGAGTGCTTAGTCCAATATTGCCTTCACTAACTGATGTTGTTAACACCTCTCTCTCTCTCATGCGGGGAATTCCCGTCATTTTTCAAAACTGCCATTGTAAAGCCTCTGCTGAAGAAACTAACACTCGATCATAACAATATAAAGAACTACCGCCCAGTTTCTAATATCCCATTCTTGTCAAAAATCTTAGAAAAAGTTGTTCTATCCTAGCTTGTATCTCACCTGAATTCAAACAGTCTTTTTAGCAATGTGCAGTCTGCATATCGCCCTTGCCACAGTACTGAAACTACTCTTCTGAAAGTAGTTAATAACCTTCTCTCTGCTTTGGATAGCGGAAATATTACAGTCCTCACCCTCCTTAACATGTCTGCAGCATTTGACACAATAGACCATGATATATTATTTCACCGTCTCCAGCATGTATTTGGCATTCACGATACAGCCTTATTGTGGTTCAAGTCCTACTTGGTCAACATGACACAAATTGTGCTCGTAAATGGAATACACTCCAGGCCAGTTGATTTATGTTGTGGTGTTCTGTTCATTATATACACCCAACCGGTCTCAAGTGGCATAGATCATCATCCAGTGTCTCACCAATTGTACGCTGATAACACTCAAATATACAAATCTAGCCACCCAACTGAAGTTGATGTTACCATCCAAGGTGTAGAGAGGTGCATTTCCGATGTGAAATCATGGATGACATGTAACAAGCTGCAAAAGAATGATGATACAACTGAAGCCATTCTGCTCTTAAAACTCATCTATTTCGATTGCAAGAACAGACTTACGGACCTAAAAATGTTCCTTACCTTAAATGTTTTTAGCATGTGTTTCTGTTTTCTAATTTCTTGGCCTGTGTTTTTTTGTAATCATATCATTATATAGGTGTTTGTTGTCCAATGTTGTAAAGTGTTTAGAGCTTCTAACGATTAGGCGCTTTACAAAGTCCTCATTATTATTATTATTATTATTATTATTATTATTATTATGTAATTAAACATTCTTTCCCTCACTAAGCATTACTTCATTGTTTTGCCATTTTCAAACTCGAACAGAAACTGACACAACCGTACACTAAACCATAGCTGACCGCCAAATTCTGTTTCTAGTTTGACAATGTGGCAAACTAACTCTCATCGCCACGGTGCAAAACCATTGGTAACATTTAACTCGGTGTACCGCATATACAGCGACAACAATATGTGTCACAAAGTGATCCAAAATGACACTATATATTTTGCAATACACATCGTGACAATTTGTATCAAGCGACAATATAATGTAAAAAAAACAAAAAAGAGTATATTTGTAATAAAGTGAAGACCCGATGTTGCCGCATAAAGCTGTTGATAACAGAGGACATTCTGCCAGTGTTTTCAACAGATAGAGGATTGCCTTTTAGTGAGAGAATTAATATAGGACGACCAAAAACACAACAGATTTTCAAACTGAAAACCGCATTGCCTCGACGCAATACTTATATCAAATATTTTGCAATACATTTCGTTGATTGCCAAGATAAGCAAACACTTGTCTTTAAGTGTGTATTTATTTATCTTCACATCTTGTTTAATATCTGTAGACATCTAATTTTATATATGTGTTTAATAATGTCTACCATTTTCTTTCCTTTAACTCAATGTATGATAGCATATATGGATGTTTGTATAGTGTGTGAATATTCCTTCCTTTAGTCTCCTTGCACTTTATTGCTAGGTTTATATGGAAAATATGGGTATTAGGTGATGTTAGTCTTATTTATAAGGGGATGGTAGGGAAGTTCAAGAGGTATAGAGGTAGTGGAAGAAATTTTAATTGTGTTTCTAGGGGCTCAGCTGCAATGTCTGTATGGATACCCGGTTTCATTGGTTATTTAGTGTGAGTGTTGATCACTCCAAGTACGTGATGA
>JAECUM010076539.1:0-10598 GCA_016617855.1 Megalonaias nervosa
CTCTTGTACTACTCACTGAAACACTCTCTCATTACCTCAGGATATAGTGATACAATTCAGTATTACGGTCAGCTTGCATTGAATTTGTGGGGCAAAAACGGAGTCGCGCAACCCTTTTTAATATTTGCCAAGGTTCCGACATAAGAACTGTAGCCGATTCAAGATACGTGAATCTGCAACTAATGCACAGGAGTGAATAAACTCGCTTGAAGAACATGTATAATAGTTAAGAAGTTATACCAAATAACAAGTGCTGTCCGGCTTTAAACAATAGCGAATCTATCATTTAACCGTTAAAATAATCTGGTACCGAATGGACATTAAATATTTATTGTTTTGTTTTCTTTTGCATCCATTTTTCAAATTCACTGTCATCAATAGTGTTATTAATGTGAGGTCTAAGAGAAGAGTGTAAGAATTATGTTATCTTCATCGCATAATCTATAGAGGATGCCAGCATGTTACAATAATGATGAGAAACATATGAATGAATCTGTAATGTCTTGGTAATACATACATACATACATACATACATACATACAATACATACATACATACATACACATGCATACAAACATACATACACGTGTTCATCAATTTGCCCAGATATTTTCTTATAATATTTTCCTTACTTGCGCCATGGACGAGCTTAATTATGTCTCTCTGTCTGTCTGTGTTTGTGTGTGTGTGTGTGTTTTGCTATATTTGCGAAGACCTAAGTTTGAATGCACACCAACATCTCGAGGACTTAACTACATTGTGAGGACTTACACACCAGTCCTCGAAATGATTCATCGGCAAATGGTTGAGAATGATCATATTAGATGAACTACGTGCTATTGTGATAGTCCTCACAAAGTTGGTAATGTATGACCGTGAGTTACACTCCGTGTGTATAGTTCACACAATTTGCAGTCTTCCTTGGGCTGTAGACTGGTGTGCAAACTAGTAGCCAATCAGAAAGCTTGTGACTTCTGATTGTCATCCAATCAGAACATCGCTTCTGTGCAGTGTCACTGTAAATTTCGTATACCTAATAAATACGACTCATACAAAAAACTACTAGTATTATTAGTGATTAAAAAGAATAATTTTGTAATAATGGTAAACTGGTGATGCAAGCAAAAAGTACGATATTTTAAGCCCGGTTAGACTGATATAGTGCGGTGTTTTTGGCGCGTGATTTGGTGTGTACATGGATTTTATTGCTTCGAGACTTAATGCGCCTGTGACCTAACTCTTGGAAGACCTACTCGATCAAGCTGGTAAGAAACAAAAAGATTCTTTATATAGTTGTTTATTATGTTCGTTCAAAACAGCTGTCCGTTCTTTCATTCGTTATTATCTGTGACAACTTGCTTGTGTCCCGTTCCACCAATGACCTTGATGCACAGGGCCTCGTATCATTGCTTATTTTTAACTATCAGTCATACACATAGTATCAAATAATATTATGACTGACAGTTAAATTGTAAGCAACAGTACGAGCCCCTGTGCGAAGGTCTTGATTATTATATTCCCATGTCACAAACAGTTCACATTGATGTCATAAGAGTGGGTTAACAAAGAAGTGGATCACTTCTCTCTCTCTCTGTCTCTCTCTCTCTCTCACTAGAAGAAGAGCAAAATGAACTTTATAGTACAAGAAGAATATTGTGCTTTTTATTGTTTTTTTTATTCCAAAATAGAACGAAAAAGAAAAAGAAAATTAAAAAAAGTCAGATAGGCAAGGAAAGGAAAATGGAATACCTCTGTGTCAGTACCAGATACCCTCGAAAAGTAAATGGTTGGTCCCTTTTAAGCTAGTACAGTTCTCACTCTTGATGATGAAATATATGCCCCAGCAGAAGATAAGGCTCTGTACATGACAGACTCGTTGATAAACGAACTTTTATATCTCTTTCCTCACATGAATAAAGAAATTAAACCGCTTGTTAAATCCACGGGAAAGGCACATTTGTAATTGTCATTCTTTACTTTTGCTTGATTCGACATTGTAAATATAGGAAGCAGACAACATAGTATTTACCTTCTATGTGCATACATGTGTAGTCCTGCATATACTCCTTTGCTGAAAATGGACTTGTCCAGGAACCAGAAATGACTGACAAGCATGGTTTTCTTTTAAATGAAACATGCAGATGATAACTGTGTTAGCCCCCCCCCCCCTCCGGCATAATCAGGTTTGAAATTATAAATCAATAAATGAACTGATTAAGTTCTGAGCATCTTTGATCTCATTTGTGCTTGTGTTTTTTAAATTGGAAGGGGGTGGGTACAAATAAATGTGGAGGTATATTCAGACTATAGTTTAAGCTCGATTTAGTAGAACTTAATGTTGTTACTGAATGGGATGGAATGGGATGTCCATGTCAACACGTGATATGTCAGAGCACTTTCACATCAACACATATATTCCTGCTGAAAATTAATTCTCAAGTTTGGAAAACTGTGCATATTGCTATTTATACCTCTCCACTTCACACAAAGCCCTAACGAACTTATTCTATTAGGACTATTCCATATATATATACACAAATGTCAACAGCAACTGACTATGAGTCAGCTGCGAGTTTGCAACTGTAATTGACAGCCACCATATTGCTTACATCAACATACAGTGTTGACAACAGCTTTCTTGGGCAAATAAGTCTGTTGTAATATTTGTTTCACTAATGTTTTGTTACACTGATACAGAGCTATGGACTTATACAAGTGCTATTTCCCTCCTAATTATTAGCACACGGTTAATAGTTGGCCTAGACTGGACATCAGACGACGACACTGTCCTGTGCCATAAATATATGGTTCCCACATATAAATCTTGGCGACGTCATCCAAAAATATATGGCTCCCAAACTACCTGAGTTGAGATTTGTCGGACTTCGCACCTTCACACAAGTCTACTACTCCCTGTGCCACCGTTGTAATATATGCTCCAGTATAAAAAAGTGTTTTAGAGTAACAGCAGAAGTACATAGAAAACTCAGATGTATAGGGAAAATACGACCACAAAACTCACTTTAACATTCCTAGAGGTTTTCTTGTATTTATCACGATTCTAATTGGGGGAGAGATTTTGTCTCGAAAGCAAAATTAATAAAATTTGGGGAAAATTATGGTATTATAATAAAATCACTTACTTGTTAGTAAAAATATAGTTTATTAGATTTAGCTTATGACCCGTGTTTTAAAAATTAATGAACAATGTGCATATGCATCCATCATAACTCATTTCTCGAAAAGTGCAGATAATTGTAGACAAAGTCACAGGAGAAGATTTTAATTTCAATTTATTATCATTCTTACCTTTATCTTTAAAAAACTAAATTATATAGGTCAGATTAAGTTAAATATCACGATTCTGTTAAAGGACTATTGAACATTTGTTTTTAAAGTAAAATTGCTTTTATCATCATCCAAGATCATAGTACTTTGATATATAACAAATGTTGTTGTTGTTGTTGCAGGGTTTAACGCCATTTTTCAGCACAAGATTGGCTATACATGGCGGCCATTATAACTGGTGGAGGAAGAACCCTGGAAAACCCAGGGAAGAACAACCGACCCAAGAGAAGTTACTGGCAAGCTTTCTCATGTATCCACATTAGCCGAACCTGAGACTCGAACCCACGTGGATGGACGTGAGACAGCAGTGATCCGGAATGGTGAGCACTTTAGACCACTCAGCCACCCAGGGCCCCTAAAACAAATGTAAAGGATGCCAATACAACTATGAAATGTATCATAAAAGTATTTGTTTCTTGTAAATATGCGCATATTACGGTAACAAAGAACCACCTGAAAAAAATCGGTTACAGCAGCTCAGCATGGAACTTGAGAATTCATTACAGTATTCTAAACAGTGGTACTGATGTAGGTGTCCACTGTCTGTCACATTGCCATCACATGTTTAGTAGCTGACTGTTTTAGGCAGAGGTTGGTTTGCCTCATCGGAATAGTTACTAAGGACTTTGATGAGAACATGTTTATTAGTGAAACGGATTTTTATGGCAAGTAATTTTTTTTTTGTTGTCATTGAGAGATTTATTTTCTTGAGAACTGAGAGTTAATGATGTGGGGTCAAAATGGTGCATTATCAAAATGGAGTAGGATGATTCTGTTATAGTATCTGCTGTTTTTCAGACCATGATTTTTCATGTATAAAGCACCTTAATATAGCTGCAATATCGAAACATATACAGCATAGTGTTAGGAATGATTTAAATTACAGCCTTTGAGAAGACTCATATAATAAAATGCCCTTGCGAATTTGGAATTAACTGACAAATGACTCTTTAGTTTGGAAATCTATTGAGAACACTGCCTCTGTGTGCAAGGAGAGCATACCTTGTCAAAACAACATGATTGTTTCTACCTTGAGATTCCTTATCCATAGTTTCTGTAGAATTAAATGAATAGTGCATAGGTTTTATTACTTATGCAGTATTTAATGTATTATTATGACTAGCTTTATGTGAATCCTAAATGATGTTCATGAATTAAGTAGTTGTCCCATTGAAGACCCCGTTACGTGGTCAGTAAAGAATTAAATTTAGAGGCACTGGCTGCGTTACTGATTTAGAAATTAGAAATTAATGCTTGAATGATGGACTACTATAGTATCAATATTGCTAACTGAGCAACATAACACTGGTTCCCTAGCCCTACTATGTAAGATGTTGCCCCTGATATGAATTGTGGGATTAGGGGTGGTCATTGTCTTACTTCCTGAACAAACCGTGCCAGTGGCCTAATGGTTAGAGCGTCTGCCTTGAATGCGGGAGATCGTAGGTTCGAACCCCGGCCGAGTCATACCAAGGACTTCTAAAAATGATACTAGTAGCTGCCTCGCTTAGCACTCAGCATTAAGGGGTTAGTGCTAGCACTTGTTGGCCTGTTGTCAGGATAATGTGATTGCAGGGCCGGTCTTAGGGTGGTTGGACCGATGTTAAATTCAATATCATATAAATGTTTTTAAGTTCAATATCATATAAAACTTGTTTGAAAGTTTATTTTCAAATGCCTTGTTCACAGGGGGCCCGACAAAATGATCCAAATCGGGTCGCACGTTTGCTAAGGCCAATGCTGTGTGACTGGGTGTGACAAGATGCTACATATATGTGGCATGATGCCCCAGCGCTAGACATTGGTATAAACTGTCTCACTGCAGACATCATAGCGATGTGACTGAAAAGGCTTAAACTACATTAAAAATTCAAAGCACATAACACACAATTCCTAAACAATTTCTGCTGCATACAGGTTCCATTGTCTAATTTTGGGTCAAACTGTAGTTAACATGACGCCTTTTTCCTCGTGGAAGTATATCCAGACAGTTGTTGTTGTTGTAGGGTTTAATGCCATTTTTCAGCACAAGATAGGCTATACATGGTGGCCAGTATCATTAGTAGAGGAAGAACCCAGGAAAACCCTAGAAAGAACCACTGACTCATGAGAAGCTACTGGCAAGCTTTCTCACATACCCACATTGGTCGAACCCGAGACTCGAACCCACGCAGACAGAGATGAGATGGCAGTGATCCGTAACAGTGAGCACTTTAGACCACTTGGGGCCCCATTTCGAGACAGAATCAAGTAGTTTAGTTTGTTTTGAAGTATTTGACCACCAAAAGTTATTTGTCATTTTGTTAATAGAAAATTTACACTTAGTTCAAACATATTGGGCATATCTCTGCTTCCATAACTCATCAATCTACTGAAATGGTCAACACATTTTGAAAATCAAAACTGCTTGATTTAATCTGTATATACTTCTGTAAGGAGAAAGGCAGCAGAGTAAATTTTGTATGATTAACACAATTAGAATCAAGTCTGAGCAGTTTTATCAATATGGACTCTCTGGTATGAGATATTCTTGAAAACTTGTCCTTGTTGTTGATTGCCGATAGGTTATGCTATAGATCAGTAATTGTTCAGGCAGTGCGTGGACCCTCCACCAGTATACATCAGGGCTGATGCTATACATGGTATGACTGGTACCCGAGTATCAGCTTCTTATAATGCTTCTAACTTCTGTTGCATAGTAAAAACGTGAATGGGTTGTTGATACAACCAAAGACTGATCATCTTGACTTCTTGGAATATATCAACATTGCGCTTGATAAATGGTCCTTGAAATAATGAAATGATGTAAGGCACAAAGTTAAGATATAGAATGTCATTCAGCTTGTTAAAATTCCAGTTTAATTTGTTTAAATATGATTACTTTAATTTTGATGACCTCATTTTGCATATTGCTCATTCATTTTTTTTTTCCCATTGCAATCCAGTATTTCTCATTATTATTAAAAATACCAGGAAGGATGATGCTGTCATTGTGGTATCCAAAGTCTGTCGATTATTCGGCAGTGTTGTTTTGTCTGTTAATATGTGTTTTTGCTGATATTTAACCCAGATATGTATCATAGCAAGACATAATGTCGTGTACAACGAAACATTTTCTGTCTAATGTGTTTTATATATCTGATATATAGTTTTCTTAGCTTCAACAAATATGATGATGAAACTCTACGCAAAAATACATTATGGTTCACCATTTTCACATATGTGATAGGTCAGATCATAGCAAGATATAAGACACATAGCAGGTCTTGTTACCTTGTTATTGCATTTGTGATAATGAAAACAATTGGCAGGTATCCAGTTCTTATATTTTATTTAATAGAAAATATATTTGAAGATTTACTCTTACAGATGTTATTGAAAACCATCAGGATGATGGTTCAGAGGAAGAAGAAGAAGAAAGAGATGTGTTACAAGTCCATGCTCTTAAGGTAAGTAACAGAAAAGAGTGAAAAGCAATAAGCTTTGTAATATTCAACAAATAATTTATTTCCCTAGAATACAAAGTGAAAATGTAATTAAAAGGAGCTTATGGTATTATGCATTAAATCCCAAATAATCCTAGAATTACAGACACTAGTCCTAATAATTTAAAGCCCTGAATAAATTAAATCCAAAGCTGAGGGTGTTGATGTGTCTTTAGTAGCGTGTAGAGTGTTGACGTTCCAAGCCTTTTGTTGAATCACAGTAATATCATTCCAGGTCTGAATTCATTATAAATTCCAGTGAATGCCTCTATCCAAGAATTTTATCAGAGCACTTTTGTATTTCCAGGGTAAATAATCACTTGAATTCAATAATTTGAAGTAAGAGATTCCAGCCCGAAATAAAATACTGAACACAACTTATAATTCAACTTGAAAGTGCTAAATCGTAAAGCATGACTAAAAAATCCTCTCAGTTACAAGATTATATATTTCTCTACTTGACCTCCGGTCACTTTTGGCATTTTCTAAAAAAGACCTAATACCTAATGCACAATAACCTTCTAGAATGATCCTGATGTTTACAAAATAAAAATGTTAGTTTTTATTAGAAAGCAGAACCTGTACTATGTGAATTACACCAAGGGAATTTCAAAACCTAAACCCAGACCCAGATAAACATATTTACTTCTGTTAATAATTATCCTGATATTAAGCCTATACAAATAGAGAATATTTTAGCTATGTATTATTTGTTTACAAAATAAAATTTAAAAAATGTCAATTCAGGTCAAGCAGAAGATGAACTCAGTTTTGGAAAAGGTCAAGTCCAACATACAATGTTACATTACAATAGCATGTAATGAAATACAAAATTTTAAAAAATAACTCACAAACAATGCAAATTAAATTAGATAACAGCGTAATTTATATAGGTAATTTATTAAGCTTGATGCCCCTGGGGTTTAGCACTTGAAATAAAATGATGTGCAATGCTTAATAAAAACCAACCACAAGCCCAGATGTGATCACAAAAACCACTAAGGCTGTGAATTCCTTTCTTGATAGTTACCACAGACAACCAATTTCGAGATCCCATGATGATCCGTATTGGAAAACGAGTGCATATATTATGGATATCCATTTAGTAATATCAATAAATTGAAATTACATAATTATAACATGTTATCTAAATGTATCGTACTAGATTGCTTGGACCTTTTGTTGTATCAAAATAATTATATTTCAGAGCATTAGAGCACCAGCAGAAATATATTTTTTTAAAAATCACAAGTTTTTCACATAAAAATAAAGAAATCACTGTTGATGATGATGTCTGCATTTTCAAGATTGTTTTAAAAAAATTGGTGATAACATTATCCCACTATATTAAACTGAGTTCATTTTATGTCACATCTAATTGCTCCAGTATATCTAAATCATATTTAGTTAATGGCACATTATTCCTTTTTTGATTTGATGTGTTCCTATAGATGTTAACAATTAAACTTGTTTGCTTTCTTTTACTTGCTACAATTCATGTACTATATGGCTGTAATGCTGAGGTTAAAAATTTTACATAATATTTACTATGCTTGTAGATGATATTCATTGGTAGCTGTTGCTGTTCAAGTAGTTTATTAGTGTTTGTCAATGTGAACTCGATATCCTAATTTTAATGTTTCCTATTGTCAGTATTGGTTTCTTTACATTGCTTATGGCTGTTACATTTAAACATACATGGTACCCAGGGAAGGCAGTATGTTTAAAACTTTATGCCAGAGTTCTTGTATTTCACCGAGTTCATATTGAAATGATAAGAAAATTTTAAATTGCATCTTTGGTGAGTAACCACTTTAAACGTGCCTTCCCTGGGTCCATTGTATGTTTAAATGGAACAGGCTTACATGATAAAGAGTTGAACAATTCCTGTTTAAAATGGTATTAATGTTTGGGGAATGTAAGATCTGAAAGTAAAAGGAATATTTTATTTTTAGGTAAAAACTGCAAGTCAAGTGTGAAAGCTAAAAAGAAGAAAATGACTAGAGTACCATGGTCTAAGGCGGAGAAGGATGCTGAAGAAGATAACTGGGACAGTTTATAAGAAAAAGCAGCATGTGAAAAGTCAAAGAGCAAGGAACCTATTATGGCAAAATGTCCATGGAGCCAGATTAAAGTCTATTACAAATTCAAAATCTAAAGCTATATTAAAGCTAAAAAAACTAGAACCTTTACCTGCAAAATTCAAACAGATGATAAGTATTTGCTGGCCTATAAGTTGATAATTTTGGATTAGCAAGTCTGGGCTTCATCGTATATTCCAAATCAACATGTATATGGATTATGTCATTCAAATTGTGTTATCGTTCATTGTGTAATTTTTTTGTTATGTAAAAAAAAATATTTTTCTCCAAAAGTATGGTAAATAATGTGTAAAATAATTATCGTTTTGGAAAGAGATTGTGTAGTAAATAAATTACCGGTAGCACCCGACAATGAGAAGGATCTTAAATTGTCTACATGATTTTCTATATTAAATTCATGTGCATCAGATGTAATTGCGCTAAAAGATTATGTACTAGTACTATATGTTGTTTTAATTTGATTACATATATGTGCATTAGAAAATGAATAACAATGACAAAGACAGGTATTTCATCGCATTTTTCTTCTTGCACCTCGTGATCAAATAAAATATGCCCTGATATGAGAGAGAGGTTTCAGGACAATTATAATCTGTATTGTTAAATTAGTTCACAATAGTGATCATATTCCTGTACAAAGGCAACGCTACATTCCATTATCAATTGATACCACTGTGCCAACAATTCTTTCTAGTTTTAATTATGATATCCATTGTCTCAGGAACAAAACAGCTTTGCAGTGTTATTTACATGCTAATTAAAGATACTAATGCTTCAGTCAAGTCAATCCAGTTAAATCCTGTTTGAGGTCAATGTTCGGCAGACCAGATCAAATTGGGAAATGAGACTACCCATAGGGTATTATGAATACAGTACCATGTAATGCCAGGTGCTTACTCGTGCAAGTTTCTCGACCAGTGACACATTTTATACTCAACGACAGAAATGTCATTCAGACTAAAAACTAACATGAGCAAAGATGAAAACCGTATGTCATATGACTATGGGAAGTGTACATGAACTTTTATTTGTTGGGAAAGGAGATATTAGTGTGCATACAAAGAAAATTATACAATATGATTCAGTGGTAATTTTTGGGATTTGACCTAAATGGAGCCTATATGATATAAATATTGTGAATATTTAAATTTGAAACTGAAGAATTATGGCATGTATTTTATTAGTTTACATTTACTGTTTACTTTATTACTGTTTTCTCTTTCATATAAGCTGCAAATAAACGGGGCAGTAATGTACAAAATAGCATGAAATGCGTTGGAATACATATGCCTCTCTCATCAAAACAGAACTCTGGAAAAGCCATTTTACCATCAGTGATGCAATTTCCCTGTAATCTGAAATACATACTATTAATATTCCTGAAAATGGAAGTTGCTAAAGTTCATTTCACACAGCATTGCGAATTTTAACTTTAAATTTGTCTTTCGTCGTTGTATTGCAACAAGATTTTCTTTAAATATTTTCATACTAACAAAACCATCATCATTAACTAATTTATTTCTGCGACTAATATCATTGACAATTTCTATAGAGACCCTCTTTCGAATGTTCTCCATCGTCTTTCCGAACACCGAGTTGTTCATCAGCTTGAAAAAGTTTTTCTCAAATTCGGTTTTAGCCACAGCACGACGTTTCGTATTTA
>JAECUM010076543.1:0-12925 GCA_016617855.1 Megalonaias nervosa
ATATATATATATATATATATATATATATATATATATGGAAGATTCGCATTGGGCGCCAAATACCCTCGCATCGAACCTGACGGAAACATGGTACATCAGTTTCATTCCAGCATCTGTCTATTATAGCCCGCACACAATGAGTATTTTATCCTGCTGTCCGTGCTTGTGGATGTTATTGGCATGAGGGGGAGAGGGTTGACAAGAGAATCAAGTGATGCGAAAGTAGTAACGAGTTACTTATGTATGAATCGTTTCTGTGCCGAGACGTTACTTTGCTAAAGATTTCGAGATTTATCTCATAATTTCATATTGATAGTTTTCTGGTAATTGGTTTCCAAAATGAAGATATGCGATCGCATCCAAGACATATTTACAAAACAGTACAACTTTTCACAGGGCTATTGCAAGTTAGAGGTGGACGAAGCAACACTCAAGGTGAGCATCGTCGTGGGCGGCAACCACTAAAAACAAATACCGCAAACTCCGCGATATGGCGCCCGCCGCCGCCCCCCCCCCCAACTGCCCACCCCACCCCACCCCCAACTGCCCAGTCTTGGCGGTCTGAGCACCCGACCCTTACGACGGCCGTGCATATATACCTACCAAGGGTTTGGAACCTTGAATTCAATACGATCGGACGATAAGATCAAATGGCCACATTGTTGGGATAAATTAATGACTTATTGATTAACTTTATAAATCAACCGATCAATGACAAAAGCTTTCTTGTGAATAAAACGTAAATTAACTGGAAATTGAACGGTCCGTGGACTCCATATCGGCTACTTGATCATCAGATCCAAATTAATGGCACAGATTGAAATCTTCAAGCCAGATCAAATAACTCATCATTGAAAATTGATGGTGTCTTTAAAGTAATTACTAAGTGGTTCGTTCCTTTAATGAATACTAATGAGCTAATTGATGCAGCAGATAAAGACACTAGATATAGCATATTTAGTCATTGTCACGTATAATACTTACAAAATGGTGCAGATATCTCTCACCACAGTAAACTACCTATACCTACCAACTTACATCCAAACCGACGCACATTCGTATGTACCAACCTACCTAGCTACCTACATATACACCAATTTACATGTCTCCTTATGTATCTATGAACATACTTACCTATCTGCGTGTCTCTCTTCGTGTATATAGTTATGCATATTCATGCATTCATACAGAGTTTTCATCACGTTCGCCAATATTTTCGTTCTTGTATGAAGGAAGCAGGAGAAGGAATATACTGAAACATCTTAATTTTATAGCAAAGGCTTCATATATATGTTACATAGTTTACATCAACTGCAAACTGAGACGGGGATAGATAGATAGATAACGGAATATGTGACTTACAATAAAAAAGATGCATTTTTTAAAAATAAAATGATAAGGCATGCACTAATTTTTGTAATCTGCATTTATATTGTTACTGTGGAAAGCTTCTCTCTCTCTCTCTCTCTCTCTCTCTCTCTCTGCAAATTAATTTATAGGAAAGAACGGAAATTAAAACAAAATTAATAATGTGAAACGAACGTTTCTTAAGGTCCATTTGTGATTAAAATATTTTAAATGGAAACATTAAAGAAGAAAAATATTTTCATGACATTATGGTCAATATTCTCGATAACAGCTACTCAGCTTGTCTGCAATAAAACATAAATAAGTGACTAGTACATATAGTTTTCGCCAGATCAAATTCAACCTCTTGCCTTAAAATGATCCTGGAATGTATGAGGTGCCGTAGCTGACAATAGCTGGTCCAATAAGAAAGTTGCAGTTGAAATTTCGATGTCGTATGTCGAGAAATCCAATGTCACGTGTTGGATCAAATTGCCTGTCTATGAGGCGCCGTAGGGGACAAAAGCTGGTTCAATCAGAACCTTGCCGTTGAAATTTTAGTCATATGTCCAGAATTCCAATTTCACGTGTTGTATCAAAAATGCTTGTCCTTAAAGTTTCATTTTCAAGGTCGAGATTTAGATTGTGTCTGTTGAATTAAACTGTAGTAGTTGAAAGTTATATTTTCTATGTCGAGGTTTTAGATAGTGTCGTTTGAATCACACGGCGGTGGTTGAAATTTCAATGTCATACGTCGAGAATTTTTAATTTACGTATTGGCTCAGAGAGTTTATGTTGAAAGTTCCAATTTATATGTTGAGTATTTAGATCTCATCTGTTGAATTACACAGCGCTGGTTGAAAATTCGATGTCCAATGTCGAGTTTTATATCGTATCTTCTGAATTACACAGCGATTGTTGAAATTTTAATGTCATATGTCGAGAGTTTCAATATAACATGTTGAATCATATTGATTGTGCTGAAAAGTTCCATTTCGTATGTTGAATTTTCAGATCGTATCTGTTGAATTAAACAGCGGTGGTTGGACATTTTATTGTGCTTGTCAGAATTGCTATTTTTATATGGTAAAATGATGTGTTGGTGTTAAAAGTAACATTACACAGTGTCCACTTTAACGATTCAAAATAATATCGAGTATTAAGATACATCATTCGTGTATTCAATTATGAGGCGCGATTACATTTCATGCATTTACAGTTTGAAAGTTACCATTCACAGGTCGAGAATTACTATGAATTTCTTCGCTAGAGGTCGCTCTCGTGAACGGACCACGTTATTTTTAAACACGGAGGCTGCTTCTCGTTGCTGTGAAATTCCACAAATGAAATCCAAATACTCGCCATATGAAATGTAAACTTTCATCACAAACAGTTGCATTCAACGTGTGAATTAGGGATTCTCGACATATGATATTGAAATTTCAACCACCGCTGTGTAATTCAAAATATACACTGTAAAACGTCCACATAGAAATAGAACTTTAAACCACCACTGTATAATTCAACATATAAAATCTAAAATCTCGATCTAAAAAATGAAACTTTAAGGACCTGCAATTTGATCCAATACGTGATATTGGATTTCTCGACATACGACATCGAAATTTCAACTGCTGCTTTCTCATTGGACCTGCTTTTGTCCGCTACGGCGCCTCATAGGAATGCTATTCATAGCGAGATCGTACTCAACTGTCTGTCATTGCTTGACTTGAAAACTATGATGATCACAAACCGAAACAGTACATGTGTGAATGACAGCTAGGTGCCCGTGGCTTGGCGAAAATACTATAAACACTACATGTGCTACAGCTAGTACAAGTGACATGGCGGCAATACTCTTTCAATATAATGCAGCGGACAAACGACATTCCGCTCAGAGACCCGTTTATATAAATTACTACTCGATCTTGTTTATATTTTGCATTTGTCTACCAGTTAAGAGGGGATGATGACGGATACATCTGGTTTGTTTACTACTACTACTACTACTACTACTACTACTACTACTACTACTACTAATAATAATAATAATAATTATTATTATTATTATTATTATTATTATTATTATTATTATTATTATTATTATTATTTTGAGCTTGCAATATTGCAAATTACTCTAAAATGATGAACGTTTGAGGATACAGAAATTTAAAATTATACACAAGCCTTGGCATGGATGTAACAAAGGTATACATGGCACTACAGTTCAAACAAGAAAAATGGAAAGTTCCTTATATCCAATTAAATAATAATCATATAGCAACAATTTTAAAAAAATATTAGAGAAATATTGTGGAAGTTAATAAATAAATTAGTATTTGTGAAACCCATTGAGAGCCTAAGAAAAAGAATTAATGTTGAAATATTTAGACCTAGCCAAACTAATAAATTAGACGACTAATCGCAAATCATGAAGTTATGGCTAGAACAATGTTTAATGAGCCATTCATTGTGTAAAATCAAAATTAACTCGAAACAGACTAATTTACTGTAGTCCATCAATACTGGATTTATCAAAATTGCTTGTGTATGACGTTTCTCATAAAAACTTAAAAGCAGTATTTCAAATAATATCTAATTAATATATTCAGGCACTGGTAGTATAACATTAGAAGTTAAAACATGTAATATTCATGATGATATCAAAAGGAATAGTACATCACGACAAAAGTATATATCCAAATAACAATCTTTGATATACCACAACTAATAAAAGAAGTAGTAGGTAAATTTAAAAAGAAATGCAATGGAAAGCCAATAAAATAATGTATAGGTTTAAGACCTAAAATGTACTCACTTATGACTGATAAGTTAATAACACAAAAGATGAAACAAGACAAATTGTTAACAAAAATTAATCATATACTCTACGCAAATATCACTTTTTAAATAAGAATAGATGAAACTCATTAATATTACGATTGTTAATCATTCTGTGGGTTTATTCAGGTTTAATAAACCAAGACCACCAGGTATAAAAGTATATAAAAAAATATGATGAACAAACCTATTTTTATGGAAACTAAAGAATTGATGTTAAATGAGTTGTAAAAATTATTTTTTCGCACAAAATGAATAGGATTTATCTACTGATACTCGTCACATGAGTTAGATTAATCGATGTCTGTTACTTTTGTTTACTTTGGATTCTTCTTCACTTATGCTAGAACTAATTTTAATTATTTTAGATAAAATTCATTGCACTGATAATATGAGGAAGATTAATGAATTTTAACTTAGACACAACTTAAACCTCTAGTAATATAATTTTTTTTAAAAAATCTATCTATATATTATTAATTAGATACGAATCTTTATTTTAACACCGGATAAGATACAAGGTTCATCCCAAAGTATCCGTGTGTTTTGAGCTAGAACTCCTATTTCCACTACTGTTTAAAGACAAGTTCAGAAATTCTTTTTCTTTTTATAGCCATTGACTTACAATGCTTCAATCAAGAATCGAAACTGGAGGTATATTAATTCCAACGACCTTCTACTTCTTAAATACAACGTCTTACCACTTTAATTGTTCTTTAATAGAGAACGATTTCAATATTGTAAAGGTCGTCGTCTTTCCTGGTCAATCACTGAGACTCGAGAAAGTAAAATGCTCTTTTACCGCTTCTCCGTTCATATCTTCGGATTTGTAGACAGGCGGGTGACGTCACGCACCTGTCATGTACACAAAACAATTCTGGCCTCAAGATAAGTAAATATTATTTTTTCTCCAATGTGATTATCACTTCTTTCTTATTTGATGTCTCAGAAGTTCAAATTATCGATCCAACACTGCCACTTAGTTTTGGGGACTCACTTTGTTTGGTGCACATCCAATACTGTGATGATAAGAATGACTGTATGTTTTCACCAGACGCTGTAACACGTCAATGTATTTGTGTGTAGGTTGATCTAAAAAATAAAATACGTTCTTTCAAGGTTCTTTAAAAATGTTGCACGACCCTGATCTTTGTTTCATGTTGTTGTTGTAGGGTTTAACGCCATTTTTCAGCACAAGATAGGCTGTACATGGCGGCCAATATAATTGGTGGAGGAAGAACCCGGGAAAACCCCGGAAAGAACAAACTACCAGCAAGCTTTCTCACGCACCCACATTGGCCGAGCCCGAGACTCGAACCACGCAGACAGAGGTGAGATGGCAGTGATCCGTAACGGTGAGAGCTTTAGACCACTCAGCCACTCGGGCCTCCTCTTGGTTTCATGATTTTCAGTGGTAAAAAAATGAATACGTCGTTTTATGATTTTTTTTTTAATTGTTGATTGAGAAATTCAGTGACTGACTTTGTTCACAACTGCAGAGGGTGTCGACAAATTTGTTTCAGAACTCTCAATAGCACCTAAAGTTTCTAGGATGTCAAAGGGACCACCCAGGTCGATTTTGAAATCACATCAATGACATAAAACAAATATTTTTAATCTCGGATAAGAAAAAAGTGAGACACATATGTTAAATTTTAGCTGGATGTGATTTGCTAGTCTATTAGTCTTGGAATTCTATGATTGCTTTTTAGCCTCGACAATTTTAACTTGTTGCAGTCGCTGCTAAATGCTGTCACTGTTTCATAATATTAACATTGGTTAAGTCACGGCCATTTTCGTGCAATTATGAGTTTGCTCCTTTTGTTACAACTATTTATAACATCAGTACAATATATATGTATGCAAATTTACCAACATCACTAATATAATCGGAGGTATACGTAATGCTCTATTTATAAATCTAGAAAATATGCATGGTCTTCATACTTTGCTAAGCCCTCAATATTCCATGAAAGAATGCTTAGGTCAACATACGTGATGGATATTCTGTAAAGCATATGGGCATTGATCTGTGGCCTAAGTAGTTTGTGGAATTCCGTCGTATGAAGAAGGGATATCTCCTCACTGAGACTCCCTTCTGTCCTTTCTAAAGTATATCCACAAGTCATTTCTTGCATCACCATATCGCGTACTTCCCATATGAGATGCTTGAGTATAAGAACGTGATGTGTCATTCTTAGCCGGTTTCACCTGCTCACTGCTCCAGTCATACATAAATATTTGTTTCCCTATGATAAGCTCGTCAAACTTGATGTAAGGGTACTCACCCTCTCGTCAAATCGAGTCATATTATCATATAGTGCTTTCTTTTCGTCTCTGATACGCTTGGGGAAATCATCCGATACCCTGAAGGTAATGTTGCGCTTAAGAAATTTTCGTGATTTATTTAGCACGTGTTATTTGTTCTTGTACTTGCCGAACTTAACGATGATTGGGCTGGTAGAACTTGTTTCACTATCGTCGGCCTGTGCGCTCTCTCTATGGAATGTGAATCAGCTGTGTGAAGAGTGTCCGTAAGTTGCAATCGGTAACATTACACTTTTGGCGACGGGCACATTCAATTCCATGAAACAATAAATTATTTCTCCGTGACTTTGATTCTAAATTAACCAATTTAGTTTCAGTATTAATAATCGTATCAGACAAAATCTTATTATGTTCCCGAAGCTCAAGATTATCAGCTGATAGTTCGCTTGCCATGGTCTGCATTTTTGCACTTAGTTTCCAATAACAAACATTCGGAGATTAAAGTTCCTGATGTATATATTTTAAGACTTGACCAGTATCAGCATCTGTATGTGGATTAGGGGATGAACATCTTACAATATTATGCACAGATTATACGAAATTATGGATGTATACTCATGATGAACACCATATTTAACTTCTTTACACCATGGCGCACATTATATTTACATGTATTGTATTTTGTAATATGGGCGGTGGCCCAAATTATTGATTAAAGTTTATAATATTTTATCTCAACCAGTCATCATGACATAATGTAAAGTGAGTTTTCAGATCACTGATAAGCCTTGTGGAACGTGTAGATGTGATTCACTTCTAACGATCAAACAGCTGATGGGGAAATTTAATTTCAGTTTATATTCTCTTTATAGGAAAGCTGTGCTACATCTTACATTGGTTTGATTCATTAAGTAACCAGAACGTAATTTACTTTATACTAATATTGATGTGTTTGATCTTGTGGTGTGTGTGTGTATGTGTGTCAGAGGACCTCGTTGAAATTGAATTGTCTAAACCATGGGGAAAATTTTAAAAGTTTGTATATATGTACAACGGTTCTACAAGGCAGCGCTGCTGAATAAAATAACTGAGGGAACACGGGGGTAGTCATTTATAAAGTGTGCGATGACTGATCACCTGCACATTTAAGGACCAAATAAAATGGTTTGATTCTTTTAAAAAAAACTTCACATGGATTTCATTTCATTCCAAAGCGAAAAGATATATTTGGCTGCTCCAAAAACATTCTACATAATGTTTAGCCTCTCAATGTGTGTGAAAAAACTGGAACCATTTTATATATTACCGACTGTATTCTTTGAAATATTATCATTGTAGACCCCTCAATGTAGACTGGCCGAGTGGTCTAAAAGCGCTAACCTTTACCGATAACTGCCATCTCACCTCTGTAAGCATGGCTTCGGCTCTCGTGCTAGGGCAATATGGGTATGTGAGAAAGCTTGCTAGTAGGGTCGATGGTTCCTACCGGGATTTTCCTGGGTTTCTCCTCCAACAGTTACACTGGCCGGGGTGTATAACCTATCTTGTGATGAAAAGTGGCGTTAAACCCACAACAACAACAACAACACGTTCCCCTTCTCCACCAAAACCTATTTCTTGAAATGTGTATTCTGTCTTATGACTGCATACATGATGTTTGCAATGGCGATTATGTCATTATAAAAGCCATTGATGTACTTGTACTAAACTATGGGCATAATTGGGTTAGTACGATATGTATGAATGAATATGTATGTATGTATGTATGTATGTATGTATGTATGTATGTACGTATGTATGTAGTATGTATGTATGTATGTATGTATGTATGTATGTATGTATATCGTATGTATGTATGTATGTATGTATGTAGTATGTATGTATGTACGTATGTATGTATGTATGTATGTATGTATGTATGTATGTATGTATGTATGTAGTATGTATGTATGTATGTACGTATGTATGTATGTAGTATGTATGTATGTATGTATGTATGTATGTATGTAGTATGTATGTATGTTTGTATGTATGTATGTACGTATGTATGTAGTATGTATGTACGTATGTATGTATGTAGTATGTATGTATGTATGTATGTATGTATGTATGTATGTATGGAGGTAGTTAGGTAGGCTGTCATGTATGTAGATAAATAGTGACGTATGTTTGTTGGTAGAATTACCACCCGTAAGTAGGATGGTTAAAAACACAAAAATATCTCGAATTAATAACTGTGAGAATAACTATATCTTACATCTGGTCATTGGTTTATATTGCATTCCCACAACTGTGGTATAAATCAGTTCAGTGATCCATATTAAATATTCCACCCCCCGGCACTAATCGATTCTAAATGCTGACGTAATTAACCCATTTGTACAATTTTTCCACTGTCTAAGCTAAGTCAACCTTACTGAAGGTTAAGCGCTTCGTACTAATTCTTAAGATGCCCATCGATTCTTAATGCTGTCCTAATTTATCCTAATTTTAATACTTTTTTCTCTCTTGGACTACAAGTAATTCAAACCTCTTGGCGCTGATCCTAAGCCATTGATTTTCAATGCTTATTTAATCGTTCCTGTGCCAGTCAGTCTGTTAGTCTACCTTAAGTTTCCAGATCATCGGTATTCACAAGGCTTGTAAAGATATTTTAATCTGCTTCTAACCATCAAGAAGATGTTGGAGAAACCATAGACTATTCAATTCGCTGTCAGTTCACGTTTTCTCCATAGGAAAACTGTTTTGCAAAGCACCTGGTTTTGATTCATTGAGTAACAAGTAAGTACATTTCTTTATGCCATCATTGATGAATTATGCATTCTGTACTGCTGTCCAAACCATGAGGAACATTTAAAAGTGTGTTTATATAAACAACAGTCCCATGAGGGCGTGGATACAGAGAGAAGAAAATAAACCAAGATAGGATGGTAATTTAGAAACTGTGTGATGCTACTGATCATCTACATATTTATGGACTACATATATTGATTTGGCAGTTTGTTTCCAAAAAATATTCTCGTTTCATCCTTAAGCGGTAAGACATATCAGACTGATTGCATGAATTATGCTACTTTCGTAAGTTTAAAGCATTGCTAAAATTTATCATAGATGTTAACAGGTATTCGACGGCAAAGCATGTAACATGTAAAACTGACAAAGCAAACAGAAATGTAGAAAATAAGACGAATTTTCTTCAGTAACGACTTTTATTGAGGTACAAAGAATTGATGCACAACTTGTATTTTTCTTTTTTATGGCTGTCATTTGTACCATTTTCTGTAAGATTTTATCTTTCTTTCTATTTATATGCTTGCCTCCCTACCAACCTACTATCGTGGCGAAAAAGTGATTAGTGTGCCAGAGTCGCAACTGAAAGGGTACGGGTTCGAATCGTACCAGTAACTCAGCCCTCGACGTCCACTGGGCTGACTCTTTGGGCCAAGCACTAAGCTCCAGATGACTCGGCACTAAATTGCTCTCTTGTTGCTCTGTGCAGTAAAACACAAAACCAAACAGGAGCCGTGGTGGCTCAGTGGATAGCGTACAGGACTCACGACCGAAAAGGTGCGAATTCGAATCCTACCATAGGACCAGCCTGAGTCAGCTGCCATGCTGTGCCCTTGAGCAAATGTCTTTACTCCAACTGCTTCGGCACGAAATAACTTTCTTGCGTTGCTGTGCCGTTTAACACTAAACCAAGCTAAGCCAAACCTAAACGAAGCAAAACCAATACCAATAGACGAATGTGTATCAGTTGTGAGATAAAATGCGGTTTCTGGAATAAAGACCATATTTTTCACCGAACGAATGCAAACTTTCACAATTCCACTATCCCACGACCCCGGGCCCTTATACTCGAAAAAGTGTGTCTCGGCGACCAAAAGCCCGCTCGTCTTTACTCAGATAATGGAATATTATTGTGAAAAATTTGCTGTCGTCATGAAAAATAGGGTTTTCGATCCAGAAACTCGCCTTTTATCTTCCTACTGCAAAGCTATGCTAAAACGTCAGATAAATTTATATCAAAACATTACACATTGTTTTTTACTTACCGGATAACAACCAGTCTTAAAAGCTAAGTCCTCCAAAATTATAGCTGCTATAGTGACTTAGCGTAAGAGTATTCATTCCGTCCGAACAATATCTCTTGTCGTCGAAATTACAAAGTCCCGATTTTATAATAACGTCAGTTTCAATCTTATGGCAATTTGATCTTATTGCATTCATTTCGACATGACTGGCAACAACATTGAATGCAGCTTTATAATCATCAAATCCTAATACTTTTCTTGTTTAATAGATTAGATTTATCACCAAAGTGATCCGTCAAATTATCAAACTTTCCACAACCCAGAACCAACTCGTCCAACGGCGCCGCCATACACTGCAAACTATCAATAAATCTTAATCTTCCAAGAGTAACGGACACATATGTTTCAGTGTTTGCTGGAATACACTTGATATTGTTGTTGTTGAGCTTCAAACGATCTTTTATTTCCTTATTCCCAAACGCTTCTACAACGATATGTGCATCATATCCACGGAAATTATGAAAAGCAACAGGTATTAAATCGGGCGCGCTATAATGAAAATTACATTTGTCATGTGCTGGTCCACGATAACTTCCAGTTAAAAGGTAATGATCTCGTACTCGATCTTGTCCAAGCGGCGTCTCACAAATATGACATAATTCTACTGATTCAAATTCGTGTTGTTGTTTCATCGTTAGCTGTTTCATTTAACGTTTTTGCTCAACACAAACTCCGAATACGTTAATCGAAATATTATTCTGTTTCTCAAACTTTGGAATTTGATTTTCAGCAACTGGAAAATTGATTGAGCTAAATTTTAGCTTACTGACGTGCTCGTAATAATTTGATACTCTATCAACATGATCATTAGCTGGGAATAGTACTGATAAAATTGACCACTGAAAACATTTGTCATCATTAATTTTGACGTTAACGAAGCACTTTGTGTTTTTGATTTTAGCTGGTAGATCTATATATATATATAACATCCGTTAAAAATAACATGGCATTTAAAGTGTTGGTATAAAGCAATTTGATATACCAATGCTACTAGTATATCAAATTGTGATCCACCCATGGCTCAATAATACGCATACATAAACATTCTCGCGACCGTCTGCAGTTGATTCAAGACCAATGATAAACTTCCACATATGAATCATTAGTGACCTATGACAATAACTATAAAAAGTATTAATAATCCCGGTTTTCTAAATGATTTTAATATGGTATACATTTTCATCACAATCCTTTCTGCTTTCTGTCCCCCCCCCCCCAAATCTCATGCATAACGTACAAACAACGTAGAAATGTGGAGTGAGAGAGAAAAGGAATTTGGGCTGGATTAAAACTTTGAAATTGAAATTACACCAAGTAACCTACAAGAATATAGTTCGTCGTAATGGTATATGTACAATTTCCTTGGGATTTATCCAAATTCTTTATATAATCAATGATATAAGGTTGCAAACCATGTCAACATTATACGGTAAATTTCTAGGTTACCTGGTACACATACTGTGACGTATTTAATGTTTTGTTGTTGTAGTTTCTTAAACATACTATAATGTTCTAAAAATCGATTACCATTAATTAAATACGAAAATGTCCAAATGCCGCTCTCTCTCTCTCTCTCTCTGTCTTGACCATAGTAGCAAGATACGGGCTAAAATCTATGAAATGACGAGCGTAGAGCATTTTCATTTGTGTTATCCCACGATGTCTCTGGACTTACGAATGATGGTAAAAGTTAAGTCAAACCGACCAAAAGAAGAGAGAGAGAGAGAGAGAGAGAGAGAGAGAGAGAGAGAGAGTTTATGGTAGGTGGTACTGTTACTAAAGCAAAATAATGACTTAGATCAACTGTATATATATTAAAATATTTTAATTACCTCTTGTTGGTTCGTCATTTCGCTTAGTTTCTATTCCACATTAATTTCCATGCGCCGGTACGTGAATGGCAGCGTTCACGTGAATGGCATAGCTAACCATGTGTTTGTAGTGCTCTACTTTTATCATTAACACCATCTTTCATGTTTAAATCATAAATATGCATTATATTGATTTCATCAATGTGAAAAAAATAGAAACTAAAAAAAGAAAACAATCAGCTTGTCAATATGCAAAGGTGATTGTGAATAGCCTCAAAAGACATAGAACTACATTTTGTAGCGGACACACTCGGGAATGTGAGGAGTTCATTCACTCGGTCAATACACAGTTGCCAGTGGTAAATCTTAATTCCGTTCAAAAGGTAAATATTTGTATTTGTATGTGATATAAATAAAATATATGTACAGTATGTAAGCTGTATCAATAATATACCACTCGTTGGATACATTGTTCATAAAAAGAAAAATCGGAAAGCCTCGTTTCCTTTTAATGAAAAATTTATACATTTCGTGGTATATGATTGATTTATATATATATATATA
>JAECUM010076545.1:0-13878 GCA_016617855.1 Megalonaias nervosa
TGTCAGGTAATATTCAAGTCAGACACATACCTAGCTGGTTTATATTCGTCCCCTATCCTTGATCAATCTGTCGAGAGAAAGTATAGTTGTAGGACCCTTACATGTTGTTACCCGAGACACATGAACAATATTATCATCAACTGTAAAAGACTATTCATCATGCAGAAGTCAGGAATGCATGACATAAAGTTTACAAGGATGGCTGCTTAGCAAAAGAGATTTATTAAATCAGTGTTTCTTGAGCTCTCACAAGATCAGGTACACTGACGAAGGTTTCACCTCGCGAAATACGAGTGATTTGCATGAGACCGCTTTTAAACGTAATGTCCCAGTTCCGAACATAGCGGGGACCCCGAGTGGCCGAGTTGTCTAAAGCGCTCACCGTTACGGATCACTGCCGTCTCACCTCTGTCTGCGTGGGTTCGAGTCTCGGGCTCGGCCAATGTGTGTACGTGAGAAAGCTTGCCAGTAGCTTCTCGTGGGTCGGTGGTTCTTTCCGGGGTTTTTCCGGGTTCTTCCTCCACCATTGATACTGGCCGCCATGTATAGTCTATCTTATGCTGAAAAAATGGCATTAAACCCTACAACAACAACAACCGAACATAGCGGAGTGAGCTGACTGGAAAGCCTCCATTTGCATAACATTTCCTCACTAAGGAGAGAACTGAACCTCTTTGAGTTATTGGTAGTTGTAGAGGCAGTGACCACAAGTCATTCATGAAAGCAAATTGTGTTTCTCCTATAATACTTACCTGATCACATTGCAAACAATCTCTCCCATCCTTCTTCGCAATCTGAGCATAATTAAGGTTCGCTCAGGTAAAAAAGAAAAAAACAAATGGTTAAAACTTGATATAACGGTAAGCACCTTGCCTGCAGAAAGGGTAGATAACTTGTAATAGTTGCTTCGCGGAGGCATGGAGTTGGAGGTAGCAAAGGAAGTTAATGTAATGTGATCAGGCAGGAATTACTGGAGATGCATAATATACTAAAAATATGATTTCCATGTTAGATACACTTGGGTATGGAGATTATTTTTAAATATTTTGAAACTGAATTGTGAAATGCGATATAAAAACCCCACCTACAACTGCAAGAAATCAACAACAAAACATCCATTTTTATCTTAACGGCATGATTGTACGCGATAACTTGTACTGCATCTCTGGTGTTGTGGACATGAACAAATGTACACCATTGTGTTTAGGTCAGTTTCTCGAGTCCTATTGCTTATACATTCATTATACTTTTTCTATGCATAAGTCTGGAAGAGTACTACACCATATGTTTCAAGTAGATCATTATGGCTTACTTTATGTGCTCCAGGGATCACAAACAGTGCCGGATTACCAAATAGGCAGAGTAGGGACCGGTCTATGGGCCCCACGCCTTTAGGGGCCCCGCGACAACGGATCAAAATAATATTGAATTGATTTGATCTTGCGAGGGGGGACCCGAAATTTCGACTGCCTAGGGGCCTCCCCAGTGTTTAATCCGGCACTGACCACAAACACCATTTATATTTAAAATTTCTCAATTACTGTTGTGTGTACAGTCATGAAAATAAATACGTGAATGCATAGCACGTGCATTAAGCCCCAAAAATGTCAGTGTGACCCTCTTTTCAAATTCTAGTGATAAAGTACTTTTTATATATTAAAATATATGTTTCGGTTATTTTTCTTAGACACTTGCTTGTACAGCCATATTAAGAGCATGTCATTGTGACCTACTTATCTTGCAGAAATCAGCATGTGCGTCTCTGGAACACTTGCTTTCACTTGGCATGAAGCTTATTTTGCAGATACCTGCTTCCAAATCAATGTAAATATTTAATACAGTAAGATAAAACATAAAACGTTAGAATGCTAAAATTCTGTAAAATAACAGATAAAGGTAACACATTTTAAATCTGTAAAACATGATTGTGTTCTCTCTCTCTCTCTCTCTCTCTCTCTCTCTCTCTCTCTCTCTATATATATATATATATATATATATATATATATATATATATATATATATATATATATATATACACAACCAGATGATATAACTCGTACAAGCTTAAAGGTCCAGGTGCCATATTTGTACATCTCCTCTACTCGTATCATAGGTCTTACATATGTACTTTGAATTACCTTGTATTTCATTTGGTTGATGTAATGTAAGCTACAAATTATAATATATGGTCATGTCAGAGGACGGAAAAATGAAATAACTTTTCTGTTTTCCAGGCTGTTGCTTTTAAACACCTGGAGATATTCTGATGAAACCAGGTGTACATCATAAGTAAATAGGGAGTGTTTCAGATAGCAGTATCGTCTAGCACAAATAAAATGGTCAAAGTAAGAATAAATGTAAATTTTGGTCTGTTTCTGTCTTATTCTGAACTACCAGAGATGTATTGAGATGTATTGAAACTTTCACCTGAGGCTTTTAACGATATATACTCGCATATTGGTCGAAAGAAATTTTGGAATGTTTCACCAACGTGTCTACAACAATGTACAAGTAGGAATGTAAAAGTATATATATATATATATATATATATATATATATATATATATATATATATATATATACCTTCTTTACTCACTTATAAGACGAGTCTAACTGCAAACTGCACAGATCTGGATCTGCCGTCACATTATACGCCGGTAGATCTGGGTCTGTGCAATTTGTTAGGAGTAATCAGTAGAACTAACAAAATAGACCTTGAACTGCGGCGCATTATGCTACGGCAGATCACAATCTTGCCTGTTGCAGTTTCACTCAACTTAAAAACAAGTATAGACGTTAGCTAATGGTAGCAGCTTTTCATGAAAGTGCAGGGAGCCACGATAGGCGAATTGGATGGGCGTCGGACTGGCAAGGGTTGCAGTTTCAATACTTGCCCAGGTCGGCTTCCTCAGTGTATGCTTGGTAAAGACACTTGGCTCCTATTCCCAGGGAGGATTTAACCAGAAAACGTTAACTTTGCTATTAAAAATATAACAGAAATAGCACACAAAAAAAGTAGCGGTGGGGGTGGGCGAGGTTTTCCAAATAAAATAACATCGGCTACGAGTTAATTGTCTCTATCACTTTAATACGAAAATGGCTTAAAAAACAAAAACAAAAAAAAAAAAAACAACAAAAGATTAACAGGGAGAAGAAAAGAGAAAAAAAATGATTAAAGAAACGCAAATCACACACATATAAGGGCTTTGTTTTTAAATACTAAGAAGGGAAAAAGGAAATAAACCTTATCACATCATCTGAGTACCATTAAGTAAAACAACTGTGCACAACCTCTTTACTTTGTTACAAGAAGAAAGTGCATGAAGATACTTCTATGGTATTTTCACATGCTTTCTGATACTGTTTTGGATTCTATTTTATTATTTATTTTAAATTTTCTTAGCTTTACTTTATCTTAATTAGTTTAGCGGCAGGGAGGGCGAATCCTAGAACTTTTTCAATTAGAGATTTCACTGAAAAATAAAGCTTCCTACGGAGATGAAAACACAGACGTCAAAAGCGTCAAACTGAAGCCTCTAACCGACCGAGACTTGTCTAATTGGGTTAGCTCATTTTTGTTACTTTATTTTTGACTTCTGTGTTTTCATTTTTAATGGCGTGTTTGTTTACCCGTCGGACACTCAGTTTTTGTCGTCGCCCTCCCTGCTGCTTGTACTTAAATCATTATTATATCAATAATGGAATCTTACACAGCTAAACTAGCTCGACAGCGACTAGAGGCAATTAAGAAATATCCCCCTGTCCACGATTCTGTCAAGCAACAACTACAAGCACGTCAGGAGTCTCAGATGGAATTTTTAGAGGGTACAGAACAGTTATTTAAACCAATTGTCGAACCAACAAAGAAAATTGTTACAGCAACTGAGGCAACACAAACAGCTCTCGAGACATTGCCTGTTGATATTGCTGGCCGTCTTCAAGCAACTCAACCACAACCCAGGCAACCTCCTCAACCACAGCCCGAAGATGAACCACAACCTCTGCCAAAAACTAGAATTAGCATTACAGATAAATTCAAACCTTAAGGTCTTGCCGCTATCAGGGACAAAACCCAAGTAATAGATATTGCCGCATATGGATATTATGAAAGAGAAAAATATGTAAAACCCGAATATGTTTAAACTATGAGATCTGCCGATTGGATTAAGGATGTATATCGCATCGCTACTCATACTCCGCAAATCAGAACTGAGAGAGATATTAATCAGTTTGATATTTTTAACCGGGCAGTAGATGAGTATATTGAACAAATAAAACAAGAAAGGAAACAAAAGGAAGAAGAAATGAAGCAGCAACTTGCTGAAGCTAAACAATCAAGAAAACGAAAAGAAAAAGAAATAAAATCGAAACTTAAGGAGGTTACTAAACGAACAGAAGAAGAAGATTTGGAATCTGAAGAAATTAGACGAAGGAGTGAATCACGTTCACCAAGTAATAAAGAAACAACTGGGAGTGGTCTGAGCGATTGGGTCACTCAGGGGAGTGGTCTTATTACTCCATGTCCCAATAATGTCCTTGCCGACGCGGACAGACTAGAAATTCTAATTGGCGGAAAACGAGCCCGTAATAATTCCCCAGAAATCATTAATGAAGCAGCTGCTATTTGTCAGAGAGTATTTACATGCGGTATCATGGATATGAATGTTTATCGATCCCTCATCGAAGAAATCGCCGATGATTACTGCAGTGATTAAGGGTGTACAATTAGATCAGTGACAAGAACATAAGATGATCATACATAATGCTCACCGTGGACCGATCATGGTCAGGGTGATAAATTCGCGATTACCAGTATACAAAGCGTTCTACGGAGATAGACTCGGTGATGTTGTTCAGGGTCTATTTAGAAGGATAGCTCCGAAAGCGAAACCGATTGCGAAGCAACTGGGGATGAAAGCTATTGATGATGTTCGTGATAGAAGTATTGGTGTTGTTGGTGATATTCCGGTAAATCTTTCTCAGCAATCAAGGATAGACTAGCACGATTAATACGACGAAAACCTCAGCCGGTAAAACCTCAGCCAGTAAAATTACCCAGAACGGAAGTTATGCCTGCAAATGTTAGTAATATAATAAATCAAGCTGCAAATAAAAAATTAGCAGAGCTGGCTGGTGTACCACTATCAGAAAAAGAAAAACATATAACTGCTAGTCTGATAGCAGGAAGTGGTCTTCGTATTAGACGACAGCAAGTATAATAAGATGTTCAAACGTGTATCTGATCCCGCATTCGACATGGAAGCACCAGTTATCACAGATGAATCGATACGTGATTATCAATAGTATTCTTATGACACACGACAGCCAGATCAGCGTGGAAGAATTGAATTACAAGTTCAGGATACAAGTAGATATTTCTTACCCGCTGAAGCATTTACTGAAGTAGAAGGTGAAATTTTTAAAACAGATAATACTGAATATGGGGCTGATGTTAGTGTTGGTTTTGTTAATAATGGCATCATGGCGTTGTTCGACAGTGCTACGTATATCATCGACGAAAGAAATATTGAATCGATTCATAAAGACGTCGACGTTGCCACGACGATACTTCGCCTTGCAAGATACAGCGATGATTATTCAAGATCAGCTGGTCCGTCAATGATGTGTGTAAAGGATACTTCTGACCACCCTGACAACAGACAGTATGATATAAGACAACCAAGAAACAACGCCAACAACGCTGACGCAGATGTGGCTCCGGTGGTTCATGGGGCTAATCCAGAATTCAACTTAGGATTTGCGGCGCGTTGATCAATGCTGAAAGATGGAAGTAGAAGATTTTCATGTGCAATTCCACCATCACATATCTTTGGATTTTGCAGAAATGTCAGAAAGGTTATTTTTGGAGCCAAGCATACAGTTGTACTTGCAAGAAAGGCTGCCGACGATGATGCAATCTGGCGACCTGCTGGTGATGCTGGTAAAGTAATACTAACAAAACTTTCATTGTGGATGCCAACAATGATACCATCACTCGCTGAAGAACAGCGGTTGCTCTCTTTTATGGATTCAGGTGGTAAATCAACATTATCATGGTTGACGATGACCACAGATAGTGTTCAAAGTACCATTAATGATTTATTCACATGGCAGATAGCATCACAGCAAGGTGTTTCTGCCCCACGACATTTATTCGTTGCTTTCCAATGCTGCACGAATAAAATCACAAACACTCAGTATAATGATATTTGACAAACTTGGTTTCATTGAGAATAAATGGACATCAAGAAGCATCCGAAGATATATTATTGAATTTTGAAAATAATCATGTAGCACATTCATGGGACGTGATCAAAATATTGATTCTGGACTACAAATATCACAACTAGATTTTACAACACTGTATCCGATCCATTACTTTTCTCTGTAACACCTGGATTTATTTAGACAATCTGTCGTTGATATACACTTTCGAGCACGTGTGGCAAGAGGAACTGTTGCTAATTACAGAGCAATCGCTTTTACACTCTCAGATAAAACAATGTTGTTTGAAGGTGTCGGTGTACAAATGAGAGTTATTGATGCCCCAGTCGAAAACATGTAATTAAATCGATCATAATATTATAATGTCATATCATCATGTTAGTGTCAGTCTGACTCCTGGTCAGATTAAAAAGCTACAATCAGTATCAAAAAAGACTTCCGGAATAAAAATATTACTGAAACGAGGACAGCTCGCAGGTGGTCCAAATAAACTATCACTGACTGAACGTCAGCTCAAGCACTTCAATGACGCCAAATGGTCAAAGACCGGCGTACGACTTGATCTGTCTGCGGGTGTCATTAGCGACATTGCCAAGATGGGTGGTATATTTCCACTTCTCGAAGCTATACAAGCATTGATAGCCGCTGCAGCTCCAGCTGTTGCAAAAGCAGCTGCACTTGGTGCTGTTGGAACTGCCACTGGGATGGCATTAAAGAAAGCAACAGGAAAAGGAATAAAAACTTCCACACAAAAAATTGATCGTTTACTATCCGCCGGTGATACAATGACTGGTTCTCTGAACATATCTAATAATAAAATTACTGATCTTAGAGAACCAGAATCAAATGATGACGCTGCAACAAAGAAAATATGTCGATAATAGCAACATTCCGATAATGACATCGCTGATGACAATCAATGATGGATTGACCACATTTAGATCTGAAGTTTCTACTCAAGCACAAACGTTTTTGAATTTTCGTAGAAACACAAATAGATCTATTAATAAATTTTTTTGAAGTCCAGCTGTCCTCGACATTAAACACTCCGAAATAGAAAAAAATTACCGACGACATCAAAGAGATTACCGATCGTACAATTCCTGTAGATGCAGTAGCGTCTGGATCAGCCTTATGGGGACCACTCAATAAATCCATCAAACATCGCGTTAAGGTTTTCGGCATGTACAAATTTTCAGTACTCGGTGCTACAACATTTACAAGATCTACCACACTTTCACTGTAACGTCGTTATCCAGTTAGTGGATCCTCTGGATCTATGTTAGTAGTACTGGAGCAAGACGACGAGGAGACATTCGTGGTGGAACCAGACGAGAAAAACCTCGGCTTGATTTATTATTGGTGTCCTGTATTAGTCGCTGAACTACCACCTACCTAAATTATATAATGAACCAAGCGCAACGTTTCAGATACGATCAAGTGTGTTTGTTACAGACCCAACTGAAAAATATCATTGACGAGTACACAGTAAAAATTAAAAAATACCGCAGACGTATCTCTTGTTACTGATATAATTGTATATTCTGCATCCGCGGTCTTTGCTGGAACAGCAACTATAATCGGATCATTATCAGCGTCTTACGTAATAGCACCACCAGAACTGTCAGCGCTGGGAACTGGTATTACAGTTGTAGTTGGTGTTGCTGGTATTCTTAATATTATCGCAAAAAAAAAAATATCTACGTGTGCGGTTGATAAATTAAACGAATATACAACGTCGCTATCTGCGGCAACACATGCGCATGCCAAATTATCATCGCTGATATCATCAGGGCTCAATGATGGAATAATATCAGATCAGGAATTCGCAGAAATGATTAGGGTTTACCACGACACCTCCGGTTTGGCAACTGGAAACCAAAACCAGGCGACAGAGTCAAGGACAGAGTTACCTTAATTTAAATCAGGAAGTAAATAATAATAATACCATCAAACGATCAAAGATCGTCACCAATGACAACGTCATTGCTACAACAAATCGTCAATAATACAACACCACCAACAACCACGATGATCTCAGCGAGCTCAACTGAATTCAACGTTAACTTTCCAACGGCAATTCCAGCCAAAGAAATAACATTAGCACAATTGCGTGTATATTACAGCTGGCCAAATATTAGATCAAAGTCATTCGGTGGGTTGCCCACAATTAACTCATTAGTGTTTTCTTATAAAAATAAATCTGATGGAACTCCCGATCGCCAAGTTGTTGGTAATCCTACGAGCAGTTATCAAATAGAACAGATTAGTAGTGAATTGCAACGCAGGATTAAATCTACCACAGGAAAAGAATCCAAAATCGCCATTACGGTTCATGAGCCAACATTATCAGCTGCGATAGAAATATCGACACCCGACTACGCGGTAGGTATATATCAATCATCTATCAAAACTGTATTAGGATGGCCAGAGGTAGCACCTGCTCATCAAGCACCACCAGAACCTAAACGAGCTGATTATGTTTCAGATAAACTCACATTTACAAAATACCCAGAATATAGAAAAACTCACCCGTGGAGATGAATACAGGCGAGGGAAACAGAAAGAGGACCTGTAACACTTATTTATGTTGATTTTGATGGTAAAAAAATTCCTAGACTAAATAGATTAGTATATGATATTGACCGCAAAACCCATAATGCATTTATCGATGTACGGTTTATTAATTCATTCGCGAATGTGATTAAAAGTGAACATCAAACTGCGTCAACGACACTACGATAGTTATTTCAAAATTACGTACAAGAGTATCCCAACGATAATCTTAAAATCAGATCATTGAAATGGTACAGATCTAAATCAGGTTGCAGCAAACCTTGAGTTTATTAATCAGGTTATTATTTCATCAGTGGCCACAGATGAGGGTCTCGTAGGCGAAAAAATAACCACTCAACTATTATTTGCTACACATTATAAAATAACCGAGGCAGATATACCAAAATTTATTTTACCCGGATTTAACGACGATGAACTGAAAAAATCAGTTAATGATATCATCGATGAATATTTTCCACAAATCATCGCCGATTTAAGAAAAATATCCCCTCCGGCGAGTATTTTCAAACATAACAATGATCCAGACGGTGGTGGTCGTCATATATCGCCAGGTGTTGTTGCGATCACATCAACGATTGTAGTTAATTTGGTGTGTGATGCTATTGATGGAAGCTATCAAGTAGATACTGAAAAATCCAGGAAGGCACAACAGGGATATATCCTACATTTATTTACCCCTGAAATATCTCCTGGGTTTATAAATGCATCAGTACCTGTTAATCCGGTTTATCTACGATGTCATAATCCGTTATTATCATGGATACATTTTAGACTTACTGACCAGGCTGGACACTTACTTGATGTAAGGAATGAAGTTTTGGCAATAAGTTTGTATGTGCGTTCGTAGCTAATTTTTGTTGGAATAAAAAAAATAAATCTGAATCTGAATCAGAACAAAAATAAAAAATAAGTATTATAAGCTAAATCTGAATAAATATTATGATAAAAATAAAAATTAAAACATGATTATTATTATCAGAATAAAAAATAAAAAATAAATATCATAATCAGAATCTGAATAAATATTATAATCTGAATCTGAATCAGGATAAAAATAAAAATAAAATATAAATATTATAATCAGAATCTGAATCTGAATCAGAATTTAAAAAAAGATTACAATCTGAATCAGAATAAATATTATAATCAGAATCAGAATAAATATTATAATCTGATTCTGCATAAATAATATTATCAGAATAAATATTATAATCTGATTCTGCATAAATATTATTATCTGAATCAGAATAAATATTATTATCAGAATAAATGTTATAATCAGAATCAGAATAAATATTATTATCAGAATAAATATTACAATCTGATCCTGCATAAATATTATTATCAGAATAAATATTATAATCTGAATCAGAATAATTGTTATTATCAGAATAAATATTATAATCTGAATCAGAGTAAATATTATTATCAGAATAAATATTATAATCTGAATTAGAATAAATATTATTATCAGAATAAATATTATAATCTGATTCTGCGTAAATATTATTAACAGAATAAATCAGATTCTGCATAAATATTAGTATCAGAATAAATATTATAATCTGATTCTGCATAAATATTATTATCAGATTATAATCTGAATCAGAATAAATATCATAATCTGATTCTGCATAAATATTGCTATCAGAATAAATATTATAATCTGAATCAGAATAAATATTATAATGTGATTTTGCATGAATATTACTATCAGAATAAATACTATAATGTGAATCAAATTAAATATTATTATCAGAATAAATATTATAATCTGAATCAGAATAAATATTATTATCAGAATAAATATTATTATTAGAATAAATATAATCTGAATCATAATAAATATTATTGTCAGAATAAATATTATAATCTGATTCTGCATAAATATTATTATCTAATCAGAATAAATATTATAATCTGAGTCTGCATAAATATTATTAACAGAATAAATCTGATTCTGCATAAATATAATTATCAGAATAAATATTATAATCTAATTATGTATAATATTATTATCAGAATAAATATTATAATCTGAATCAGAATAAATATTATAATCTGATTCTGCATAAATATTGTTATCAGAATAAATATTATAATCTGAATGAGAATAAATATTATAATCTGATTCTGCATAAATATTGTTATCAGAATAAATGTTATAATCTGAATCAGAATAAAATTATTATCAGAATAAATATTATAATCTGAATCAGAATAAATATTATTATCAGAATAAGTATTATAATCCGATTCTGCCTAAATGTTATTATCTGAATCAGAATATATATTATAATCTGATTCTGCATAAATATTATTATCGGAATAAATTATAATCTGAATCAGAATAAACATTATTATCAGAATAAATATAATTATCAGAATAAGTAGCATAATCTGATTCTGCATAAATATTATTATCCGAATAAATATTATAATCTTGATCAGAATAAATATTATAATCTGATTCTGCATAAATATTATTATCAGAATAAATATTATAATAAATATAATTTGATTCTCCATAAATATTATTATCAGAATAAACATTATAATTTGAATCAGAATAAATATTGTTATCAGAATAAATATTATAATCTTTATCAGGGAAAATATTATAATCTGGATCAGAATAAATATCATAATCTGATTCTGCATAAATATTATTATCAGAATAAATATTATAATCTGATTCTGCGTAAAATATTATTATCAGAATAATTATTATAATTTGAATCAGAATAAATATTGTCATCAGAATAATTAGTATAATCTGAATCAAAATAAATATTATTATCAGAAAATGTAGTATAATCTGATTCTGAATAAATATTATTATCAGAATAAATATTATAATCTGATTCTGCATAAATATTATTATCAGAATAAATATTATTATCAGAATAAATATTATATTCTGAATCAGAATAAACATCATTTTCAGAATAAATATTATTATCAGAATAAATATTATAATCTGAATCAGAATAAATATTATTATAGCAATACATATTATAATCTGAATCAGAATAAATATTACAATCTGATTCTGCATAAATATTATAATCTGAATCAGAATAATATTATAATCTGAATCAGAAAAGATAATATAATCCGATTCTGCATAAATATTATAATCTGAATCAGAATAAATATTATCATCAGAATATTTATTTTATCAGAATAAATATTATAATCTGAATCAGAATAAATTTATAATTCTGAAAAATATTAGAATCAGAATAAAAATAAAAATATTCCTGAAGAATAAAATATTTCTGTAAAAAAATAGCAAAAAGAGAGTACCTAACGAGCAAGTTGAATGACGTTGGATATATATCTTCTTGGGTAATTGTTATATTTTTTCCTCCTTGCAATTGTTGGATCGCTAAGCGCGATAGGGATTGCAATAAAAACACCCCTAAGTGAACCCCGGGTGCTTTGAGGTTCGGGGGTGCCAGGCGAGTTACCTGGAATTAGTTAGTTTTTTTTTTTACAATTCTACAATCACCCGTACACAAGTATATCTCGTCATCAAATGCACCGAGTTTACAATGGATCGTTTCATGATTAGACATATTTTTTTCAGCTGTCGCAAACGTGAACTTACAATCCTGTTTTTCGTATTCGCGTGATAACTCTGATCTAACTTTCTCAATCGCGTTTGCGAGTGAAAAAAATTTTTGAATATCCTCATCATAAATTACATAAAGTAGAGATTGTTTCGTGCATTGCTGAAGGTACTTAATGAATCTTTACTCAGCTGCTAGTGTATATCTCCCATCATATTTCCGTTCGTGTGGCGCTTCAAAATCATTTATAATTTTTTCAGGGTCCAATTGATCAGATAATTCTATATCCTTATCATTTAATTTTTCAATCTCAGAAATAACTGCATGAATATTTTCGGAATTCATTATATAATAAATATTTATTTAAAATTAAAATATTTCTAACTCGGAATAAAAATAAAAATATTTATTACATACATTTCTGCCTGATGTCATTCGGGAGGTTAAAGTACATGTAGGTCTATTATATATTCCTGTACAACTATCTTACATGTAAGATCTAAATATAACTTACCTGGATTGCACGCATTGGAGAAACAGCAAAAATAAAAATAAATAAATAATCGCGGCGGCCATATGACATTACGCAGTTACAAGCGGGGCAACCGCTTAATTACTCTACAAGAGAGAGAGAGAGCGTTGGTTGACAGAGTTATCTCCCTTCACGATTCTTGCTGTGTGTAATACTGAAATATTTGTGTTTTGTTTACATTTCTTCGAAAATGTCGAATTAATTATATTATTTGCGACACTGTGTACTGAAATATTTTCCAGCTGCATTCATTGATTGAATATTATTTCCTCGCCAGTTTCCATTTTCACAGATTTAACAACCCTTGCAGATTTTTTTGTGATTACCAGCTTTACCAAATTTACAATTTTGACTCTGTAAAATAACTCGTAAATTACATAAAGAATTATTTTTCTGATCTGAATCAATATGTTCGATCACAAGTCCGTCCTCGATTAATCCATAAAAACATTCGTAGATAAATTTATGATACAGATATCTTTTTCCCCAGCATTAAATCTGAGATAACCGGTATTTTCAACAGTACCAACCAATTTTTTAGTCGACAGTGCCTGATTACACCATTACGAGATGCCTCATAATTTTTAATGATGGGATGCTTCACAAATTCATTTTGCTCCATTTATATAATAATATTATTTGTCTAAATTTATTATTTTATTGTTGTGGTGAAAATCTTGCGAGATAGTCTTCGGCACTTATTATGGGAGATTCGCCATCGGAGTTATTTTTTATCATAATATCGTTTCAGCTCTCTGTATTTTTTACCACCGCATTTTAAACACAGCTGCGTTTCTCCTCTAACCCCAACACCACCTTTCAAACACGGTTTTGGTCCTAGACTCCCTATACGAACAATTTGCATGTGAGTCCACAGAATTCATTTACGCAAGCCCTGTTACAAGGAACTGAAGAACCAATCATAAGCCACTTACACTATTCTTTGCTTGAATCATTAATTATATATAT
>JAECUM010076548.1:0-21202 GCA_016617855.1 Megalonaias nervosa
TATATATATATGTATATAACGTTTGGGTTAGCTAACAAGACATATCGTATATGTAAGTTATTTCTGTAAGGTCATTTCTGTTATTCTCTGGTTTCGCTCGTGTTATGTATCCCTAGATTATGTGTATTATTTCAGAATAATAGTTTTTGTAAGGGTCATTTAATAATGACATTTTAAATACTAATATCTTATGATCGTAGTCTGCAATTTAAAGATGAGTCATTTATAGTGCGCAAATTGTTTCAATCATAAAGTTCCATGATTGAGATGTAATATAGTTCAGGTAAACATCACATGATCTAACAAAGGCATGCGTTCTAGCAAAAGTCCAAGCTGATATAATTTTCTGATTGGCTAGTGTACACCACGTGACCCTTGTATTTTGATTTCTCTCTGTTGCGTGTTAGCATTATATTAAACATAATACTTCGAATTAGGCATTCTTAGTAACACTTTTAGTTATGGAAGAATTATTCAGTGAGAATATTGATTCTTATATTTAATATAAATCATTCTTTGGAATTGCAGTGCTCTAACATTCATTTATAGACTATATGGCTATATAATAGCTATAAGGAATTAATGTGATTTAATTCAAAAAACATTTGGATTTGTAGCTGTACTGTAATTACTGGAGTTCATTTAAAGACATTTTGGGATTATAACTTAATGTTGTCTTCTGTACTGTTGACATATCAGTACATTAGTGACATCATTCGGAAGATCTTATGACCTCATTTGGATTACTCGAAACTATTTGTATTGATTTTGAAACTTAAATTTCCATTTGGTTTAAATTCTCTTAGTGTCTGGTATTTTCATTTCACATATATGTGAAATTTATAGTGAGACCAACAAGTTTTCACCATGACATCTAAAGATGAGACATTTGTTTCAGATCACCCAGGAGTGGATCAAAGTTCTTAAATGAGGACGAGTTATTGAGCTTTCTAAGCAGTTTGAGCTTTCTGAAGCGAGGGCTTGTTTAATGACGCAAGATATAAAGAAACATGGTGATAGATTATTTTATGAACAATGGTGTACTTGATTAAAGTGTTCAGGGTTTGATTAAGAAGTGCCCTTCTGGTTCGGACAGGAAATTAAAGGAACTGCAATTTAGAAACCATATGGAAGTTAAGTAAAAAAAAAAAAGCTTCTGTTTCAGCACATGCAAAACGATAAAGAAACAATGCAAAGGGAAGTGCAAATGCACAGAGAGAAGGAAGATATAGAGAGATGGAAGTGCAAAAAAAAGTAAGAGAAATACAGATACAAAAAGATGCGACGCGAATGCAGAAGAGAGAGAGAAGTGCAAATGCAAGATATGGAAATGCAAATGGAAATTAAATTAAAGGAATTAGAACTAGCAAGTAGAGCACACTCTTCCCTTTCACACACACACACACACACACACACACACACACACACACACACACACATGCGCTCGCGCTCGCGTTCAGGTTTAGCTATCTTGATGCTACCAAAAATATAAGGCTGGGATGCTCTTTTAAATAAAAGGATGTATACAAATATTTTCTTCGCGTTGCGAAAATTGCTGAAAATTTGAAATGGCCAAGAAATCATTGGACTTTCTTATTACTAAGTGTACTTCCTGGCAAAGCTAGCGAAGTCTACACTCCACTCTCATCAGAATAAAGTGGTAATTATGATGCGGTCAAGGAGTATATCTTAAAGGGTTATGAATTGGTACCAGATGCCTATGGTGAGAGATTTAAAAAGTGTAGAAAAGAAACTACTTAAACTCATGTTGAATTTGCATGGGAAGAAGATCAACTGTTTAATAGAAGGTTGACAAAGATTACGATAACCTCACACAACTCATATTGATTATAGCGTTCACAAATTGTGTCAGTAGTGACATCAGAACCTATCTTAACGAGGAAAGGTTGAAACTTTAGAGAAGGTAGTTAGTACAGCTGGTGACAATTCTTTGACTCACGAGGTTTCATTTGCAAATAAATCTTCTTCTCAGCAGGTTTTTTTCTTCAAAGATCATTTCAGTCTCACGCGAGAAGTTCGAAGTCTCAAACCACAACTATTAGAAATCAAACTGCTGATAAAACTGCTCAGAAATCCTTATCTCTTCATGTGTGTACTTATTGTAAGAAGAAAGGGCACTTCATTTTTTATTGTTACAGGATGAAATACACAAAACAGAATAGAGACGGAGCTTTCCAAATGCTGTTGTTTCTAACAAGGTAATGTATTGAAAGAAATACATTTGTTGGGTCTAGCAAACCCCAGTATGATTTTATTATGGAGAATTATGAACCATTCATGTCGACAGGTTCTGTATCACTTGTTGGTGATTGCGCCTATCCAATCCCTATTAAGACATTAAGAGACACAGGAGCTTCGCGGAGTCTTTTAGAGTCAAGTACTTTGCCTTTTTCTGAGAAGTCTTTTTTCTCAGTGAAATTGTTCTTATTCAGGGAATCGAGTGCGGGTTTGTTAATATTCCTCTCCATTATGTAAATTGGTCAGCAGACTTGGTCAAGGGACCTGTGATAATAGGGAAATAAATTATTATATTTTAAATTATACAAAACTTGATGATTTTTCTTTTTCTTGTTACTTGTTTTAAGACAATAGAAATGTAACACTTGATACACTTGAACATTCCCACATAGATATCTTAAATCATTTGATGGATTATTTACATTATGAAAAGCTATAGAAAGTTCTTATATAATATATTATTTATATTATTTGTCTCGATTTCAGTTAATTTTGTCCACACTAGCCTAATAAAAACTCCAGGAACAAGGGAACATCGGCTTTATTACAAAAATGTCATGGCATTAGTTTAATGTAAAGTTGCAAATACGTTTCGTAATACAGTGACTTCTGATTTTGAACACAATTCGTCACACACAAAGATTTTTTAAAAACAGAATGCCATTAAAGAACATTTCAAACAAGCTTTGAACATCTGCTGATCTGATTTTCAAAACTTTTACAAGCTTTTCTTAGACATTCTTCTTCAAATTTCTTAATTACTCCACATATTGAAAAATATGTTTAAGAATATGGACCTAAGTTAGGGAGTTTCAGGGTCATTTAAAAATATATATGTCAGTCCTTTTAGTAACATCATTTAGAGCAGAAGTTGCTGTATAATATATTTTATTACAAAGGTTCAACAGTGGATAAAACTTGGATCAAGTTTTATGTTATTAGTTGCAGACAAGGGAGTCCCCCATTTATCAGCACGAGGCGTAAGAAAATACTACCAAACGCCATTTTTCAAGGCTGAAAAAATTGTCTAACTCTAATGAAGGAAAGGATGTGAAGTTTGTATACCAAGATAACGAAGAAATTGATTCTATTTTTTATATATTAACCTTAACTTCCATGGGGAAATGAATCAGTGGTCCGATCCCTTTACAAAAACAGGGGCTTAGAGTTTGTTCCGATATTCTTCAGCAAACTAAAAAGGAAATATTGCAGTTACGTATGTTTCTTCCTCTCCAATGAAGCCATCTAGCTTCTTAACCTAACAAAAAAAGAAGTAGACCGATAAATCAGCCCCGCACCTGCAATGATATCGTCCATCAGTATCAAAACGGATTTGTCGGGAGGTGGATTGACTTATCAAAGACAGAACATTGGATACTAATACACGTTGCAGGAAGCTATTAGTATTCAGCTCAGACTTATTTGCTGCTGAAAGTAAAAGCTTGAAGGCAATATTATTAATTGATATAGGCATTATTGGGCGCCGAAGAAATGAATCAGACTTCATCTAGCCAGTGACGCAATGGATGTTAATTTGACACGCCTCGCTTCCATATCCATAAAAGTCTTAAAATAATATACAATTTACAGCATGAAAGCTAAATGGTAATTAATGCTAACTAGTTTGAAAAACATTAACTTCAATAATGACTTTCATAACAAATATGATCAGTATTTATGAAATATACTTAAATAAATATATTCTAAAAGAAGGAAGTCAATTAAAATTTTGCAGTGTGCGATATATGGGGGGGGGGAGAGAGAGATAGCTTGAAACTGTGCCAATTTTCTTAATGTTATTAATACATGTGCAACATATTTTTCTCGCGCTTTCTTTCATAATGTGTTGGTATAAACAAAAGAGGCTCTCTTCTTTGTTCCAGACCAACCTATAAATAACAACAGAGTATAATTCCTGGAGAACCACATTTCTTTCCAATGTATTATTGTAAAAAGAGCGCTAGTTCGCTTTAGTTGGGTCTACCAAGGATTACTTACAAGAAGAGAAATATGAACCTCATATTGAAAACCAATCACTCCGTTCAAGCTTTATGGGATTGCGGACTACAAGCAAACGGATAGGCTGGTTCCCTACCTTGTATGCTCCTTGCGTTGCACTCCGCTATACTTAGTATAGGTGGCAGGGTCAAGTTTTGTAAATTGGCCCTGGCAAATTTCTTAACTTAAGGCTATGGTGTGACTTTTTCAGCTATTATTGTTTAGTAATTAAAGATATGGATATATTTGTAAACTAGGTGTTTTGGGCTTGTGTTGTTCTTGAAATTAATGTCAGGCATGTACATCTTCCATAGTTACTCTGCAGTAAGTTGATAGTGAAATACCAATAGTCGGCTAGGAAGAAGAGCTAGCCTCCCTTAGCAGTAAACATGTGGGTTTGGGGCAAGTAGAATATCTCAAAAACGGCTTGGATGGCAACTATTTTCAATTGCATCAGCCTGTTTAGTACACATTGTTTTGCAGAATTATCATCTAGGAAAAGGGCTTGTGTTTGCACTGTGCGCATCACATGGTGTCAAAAATGACCTTCGGACATGAAAATTGCAGGTATAAATTTGGGGTTGGGGTGCATAAACTTCTTCTGCTATGGACTGCCATTGACTTCTCTGGTCAAGTGAATAATATTCTTATGCTTTGTTTTAATATAGGTATCAAAAAATATGGACCTTTTTGACCTCACTTGTGTATTTGATTTTTTATGATTTTTTTGTACTAGGTCACTGATTGCGGCATTAAATTTGTACATAAAAACTGGCCCCTGCCCCCATAGTGGAGTGCAACGCAGGGAGCATACTAAGCTGGCAACCAGACTAGCAAACGGACAGCCCGAGAAATGTTCCGATTGATAATTTGGTGGAAAATCGACGAAATATTCAGAATGAGTGAAGTCCACAAGGTATTCCGATTAGTCAACTCCAGGTTTACTTCCGTTTATTTTACCTGAGATTTATCGATACTAACTCTTTAAGGAAGTTGAATTAGGTAGTTTGACATCTAATGTTGCCTACGTACGATGTCAAAAAGCTCACGTGATGTCGGGAAATCCAAAAAGTTGAAGCAGACAACTATGGGACATTTTTTTTCCATTCCTGGTGCATCATCTAAGGTACAAGAACTAAACCATTTCATGTAACTCGGATATACTTGGTTTCCATTTTGAGATGCCACACTTTCGATTTCACAATTTGACGAAATAGTACTGGCAGTTAATCTTGAACGTTATAATAGGGATGACTGTTCCTAGTGCTTTAGCATGAATATATTCGGAGTAAATATAAAGTCACTTGTGATTGGCTACTATTTTTACTATTTCTGAAGAAAAAAGAAATCAGCGATACATTTATTGCAATACTTGTGTCACAGTGTTGATATTTGGGACAATAGTTTTAACGAAAATTCAGCAAAAGACTCGAGGAACATAATTCAAACTGATACTTAACTTTTGAAGAATTAGTCGTGACCTCCATTTTTAGTTTCACTTTCATTTTTTGGCAGGGAAGTGTCACCATTCAATAATAAGGTCTGTATTTTCTGGAAGTTTCATGCTCGAATTCATTGTTGACAACAAATTCAGTAATTTAATGGTGAATTGAATGTACCTTGTTAAAGTTACTTGTTACCACGGTTGTAGTAGGTGACAATACTAATGAATGTACAAGCACAGTGCAATTCATATTTCTATAATACAGATTGGATATTACATGGCCTGAAATTTTTTCAGATGGATATAGGATAATTAATTACTATAAAATGTGTATTTATTATCTTTTTGCATTTTTTTCTATGTACAATGATATATTCTAAGATTGTTATAAATTCTCAAGACTGACATCCCAAATCTAATATGGGAGGTTTTTTGATGATGAGGCGGCTTCTACTTTTGGTCTTGAGGGTAGCCAAGTTGTCATACATGCCTTCAGTATTTTTGGCAAAGAGTAATAAGGCTGAATATATGGTCTTTATTGCATTTATTTAGTGTTGTTATCCTTTAAATAAATTACCTACATTGCATACCACATCTACTATTTACTATATCTTTTGAATTTAATTTTTAATAAAGCATTGTTTCCAGTTTCCCAGCCAACAGAGTTTTTGTTTGCTGACCATTTACTTATTTCCAGTCATTGAAAGTATTTACAAAAATTATTAATTTTTTTTTTTTTTTTTTCATCTTGTAAACAGCCTGATTTTCAGTTCATTCATAGGTTACCTAATTGGATATAGTACACATTTAAATGCCTTTTCTCCTAATATCTTTAAGCACCTTCTGGACTTAGATTAGAGAGCATGATTCAGTAATGGCTACATTTTGTGCACAGGTAACTGATAATGCTCATAGGGCTTGAAATTACTGCTAATTCGCTATCCCATGGTTAGTGATTTTCTGATGGTTCACTGAAACCCAGCTGTCATTAATCCATTAATCCATCCAGTGAAAACTACTGCTGGTGACTATCATAACAATTAACAAGTGGTAGTGAATAAGCATTCTCTTTTTATTGTTTTTAACTGAATACCTACCAACATCCTGCACTTCAAGTGATATAATAAATGCTTACAGTGCAAATGGACAGGTGTTGAAATGCACACCATTCATCAAGTAAATTAATGCGATTATTGTCATAAAATAATCGCACTAATTTACTTGATGAATGATGTGCATTTCAACACCTGTCTGTGATCAACGCCATTTTTATCTTCTTGAATCAATACTGCTCCAACCCCAACATCACTTGCATCAACAGACACTTTAAATGATTGACTGAAATTCGGAGCTGTAAGAACTTCAACTAGTGCACTCTTAAGTATGGCCTTTAACTTATCAAAAGCCTCCTGACATTTTTCGGTCCAGTGAAACTTAGTTTTCTTGCTCAATAAATTTGTCAGGGGTTCAGCAATTATGGAAAAATTTTGAACAAACTTTATGACAGTATCCAGCCATGCCTAAAAAGGGCATCAGTTGTTTTTTACTGACAGGCACAGGGAAATCAGAGATTGCCTTAACCTTAGCATCTTTAGGTTTAACTTGTCCATGTCCCATGATATGTCCCAGAAATGTTACACAAGCACGGCAGAACTCACTTTTGAATAAATTGTCAAACTTGCATCGGTGAGTCTGTCAAAGAATTTCCAAATTGTTGCTAAATGTTCTTTCCATGTGTCATTGTAGATGATGACATCATCGATGTAAGCATCACAATTATCTAGACCAGAGATAATCATGTTCATTAAACGTTGAAAAGTACTTGGCAAACCCGTCATCCCAAACGGCATCACTTTATATTGATAAAGTCCATCTGGAGTCACAAATGCCGAAATTTCCTTTGCTCTTTCCGTCAGTGGAATTTGCCAAAATCCTTTCAGAAGGTCAAATTTGGTGACATACTTTGCATTTCCAATTTTATCAATGCAGTCATCGATTCTGGGTAATGGAAATGAATCTTTTTGTCACACTGTTCACCTTTATCTAATCCATGCACATGCGGAAAGTTTTATCAGGTTTTGGAACAGTATACATGGTGAACTCCAGTCACTTTCACTCGGTTCTATGAAATCATTTTCCAGCAAATACTGAATTTCTTTTTTCAAGTATTCCTGTTTGAGAGGGTTCATCCTGTATGGGTGTTGTTTCACAGGTTTGGAATTTACAATTTCAATCTCATGGTAAATTTTGTTTGTTCTTGTAGGAACATCTGGAAATAAGTGCTAATATTCAAATAATGACTGTTTAAGTTTATTCCTTTCTTGTTGTTGCAAATGTGAAAGTTTCTGATCCAGATAATTCATAATTTCTGAATTCCGAAGGTTTGTCATTCCAAAATCAATAGAGTCCAATTGCATTCCTTCACTTAAATCCTCAGTTGGTGGGACAGGTACAACTAAATTAATTGCATGATTAACCTGGCTATCTCTCTCTCAATATACAGGTACTCCTATAAATTATATACATCCCAGGAGTACTATTATTATAACTTAACTCATTCATTTTCTTCTTAACTTTGTAAGGGCCGTAATTCCTCATCTGAAGAAAATTTTGAAGAATGAGCAAGAGAGAAAGAACTCTATTAAGAAAGTCAAAAGTTCTATCCATTGTAGTTCTATCAAACCATAATTTCACTTTTGACTTGAATTGCTGGATGCCAAATTCAAGCATAATTTACTGGAAAATTCCAGGCATAACATTTGACCCTTGATCAGATTGGACAGATTTGGGAAGGCCAAAATGAGTAAAAAAAAACTTTATCAAAGCTTTTACTGTTGTTTTAGTTTTAATATTCATCAAAGGAATTGCCTCTGGGAATGTTGTTGACGCACACATTATGGTTAACAAATATTGGTTGCCTGACTTGGTCTTAGGTAAGGGACCGACACAGTCTACCATTCTGCTAAATGGTTCGTCAAATGCAGGAATAGGTTGCAGATGAGCCTTAGGTATCTTCTGATTTGGTTTTCCTACCATTTGACAAGTATCACAAGATCTGCAGTATTTACAAACATCACTTTAATTTTTCCAATAAAAGTGAGTCAAGATCTTGTGATAAGTCTTATTAATCCCTAAATGACCATCCAAAGGAGTTTCATGGGACAGACTAAGAAATTCATGTCTGTAAGATTTTGGAACTACAGTTTGATAGTTCACTGACCACTCATCACCAGCAGATACCTCGGGAGGTCTCCATTTTCTCATAAGAATTCCATTTTTAATAAAATAACAGACAGGTACTTCATTGGGTTAAGTTTCGCTAATGGCTGTTTGAAACAAACAGGAGATCTCAGGATCTTTTTCCTGCTCGACGACAAGTGATTGTCATTCGTCACCCTGATCAGAATAAAGAGAATGAGTAGTTAAAAGAGGATCACCGTGATCAATACCTTTTGATTGATCCAAACAAAGAATGAAAGTAACCTCATCAAAAGCCTGACCAATACATGTGTCAGCTAAAGGAATTCTTTCCTTTATCTCCATGTTAGTGTACTACATACTGTATATATATGTCCATTATATGTAGTACACTGACATGGAGATAAAGTCCAATATATCTATGTCCATTACATGTAGTATACTGACATAAGGATAAAGTCCAATATATATATATATATATATATATCCAATATAATATATATATATATATATATATATATATATATATATATATATATTTTGGACTTTATCCTTATGTCAGTATACTACATGTAGTGGACACAGACTTAATATATACTTATGCATGAAATATATACTTACTGGCAAAATAATTTTCATAGGTTTTTCATTCCTGTATTTTCACATGACTTTGTGAAAAATATATCCTTATTTCCCATCATGCCATGTGACACTTGATTGTGTGTGCCTACAAAGGTTGTACCTGCAGCAATAAAAAAAAGAGATCCTTGTGAGCTAGAACAAAATAGAAACTGCCTTATATTTCAGGCATGGAAATTAATCTTTGATAATGAAATATGAACAGACGCCGTTCCCATCTCACTGAAATTATTTCCCCTACTTTCCTTGACAACAGCTACAAAAACCCCTTGTAATGGATTGCTAAATTGGACTTGCATTGTTTTTAGATAGGGCCAGGTAGTCTACAAAATGACAAAAATATAATTTACTGCGACAGATTAGGTCAACCCGGTCCTTCCGCTTTCTTAAGTCACAAATATTTATATAATCAGGCTATGAAAGTTAGGTGAATTTATGAAAATGGGGTGGGGGTGCATGTTGTGCCAAAGAGTGAGTTTAATCTTCTAAACTTATATTCTGGAGAGAGATTAATGGATAATTAAGAAAAAAAATTCTTCTTTAATACTGGATATATTTCATCTTGTGGTACCAAAAACTATATATTATATCTTGTGGCTTTGCCACTCATTACAATATCTTGTTTTTGGTACAGCACAGTGAAATATATCTGGTATTAACGCAGAGAAAGAAAATATCCTCTATATGTTGGACTTCATCTCCATGTCAGTGTACTACATGTAATGGACATGGATGTATTGGACTTCATGTCAGTATACTACATGTAATGGACATAGAATATTAGACTTTATCTCTGTGTCAGTATACTGCATATAATGGACATAGAATATTAGACTTTATCTCTGTGTCAGTATACTACATGTAATGGACATAGAATATTAGACTTTATCTCTGTGTCAGTGTACTACATGTAATGGACATGGATGTATTGGACTTCATGTCAGTATACTACATGTAATGGACATAGAATATTAGACTTTATCTCTGTGTCAGTATACTACATGTAATGGACATAGAATATTAGACTTTATCTCTGTGTCAGTATACTACATGTAATGGACATAGAATATTAGACTTTATCTCTGTGTCAGTGTACTACATGTAATGGACATGGATGTATTGGACTTCATGTCAGTATACTACATGTAATGGACATAGAATATTAGACTTTATCTCTTTGTCAGTGTACTACATGTAATGGACATAAATATATTGGACTTTATCTCTATGTCAGGGCCCCGAGTGGCCGAGTGGTCTAAAGCGCTCTCCGTTATGGATCACTGCCATCTCACCTCTGTCTGCGTGGGTTTGAGTCTAGAATTCGGCGAATGTGGATATGTGAGAAAGCTTGCCAGTAGCTTCTCGTGGGTCGGTGGTTCTTTCCGGGGATTTCCCAGTTTCTTCCTCCACCATTAATACTGGCTGCCATGTATAGCCTGTCGTGTGCTGAAAAATGGCGTTAAGCCCCACAACAACAACAACAACAACAATCTCTATGTCAGTATACTAAATGTAATGGACATAAATATATTGGACTTTATCTGCATGTTTGTATTCTACATGTAATGGACAGATATATATTGGACTTTATCTCTGAGTCAGTGTACTACATGTAATGGACATATATATATTGGACTTTATCTCAGTGTGAGTATACTACATGTAATGGACATAGATGTATTGGACTATATCTCTATGTCAGTGTACAACATGTAATGGACATAGATGTGTTGGACTTTTTCATGATGTCAGTGTACTACATGTAATGGACATAAATATATTGGACTTTATTTCCATGTTAGTATACTACATATAATGGACATAGATATATTGGACTTATTACTATGTAAGTGTACTACATGTAATGGACATAAATATTTTGGACTTATCTCTGTCACTGTACTACATGTAATGAATAGACATATATATATATATATATATATATATATATATATATATATATATATATATATATATTCAGATTAAACTTGGAATACCTGTTTATATTATCAAAAACTCAGACATGTGACATTTAGTACCTAAGCTGGTTATTGCTCTGGAGTCAGCATTTCTGATCTGATTTTGATACATATTGGAATATAATACTTATATCACCAATATTGCAGGATCAGTAATGAATAAGATGCATATTAATGAGGTGATCTTGCAGTTGATTGGCTAAGCTGTTTACATTTGACAGATGATGGTTATACAGAGTTAAAATGACACCTCTGCAAGACTTACCAATGATGATTCTTGAAAACATCTTCTCTGAACAGTTCTTTTTATTTTTGTGTCCTTAAGGAAAAATTTTAATGTTGAAGCTTACAACTGTTTTTCTAGACACAAATATGATTTTTATGTCATTGCTTTGAAGCTTATTAAAATGTTTGTTTATTTCTTCCAGAAAAAGCACAAAAATAGTAAAGGCAAGATGACTTCATTCTGGGGAAGATCCAGTACAAGAGACACAGAAGATTATCGCGAAGGATATCCAGTATATATCTCTCTGCCTGTCTGTCTATGATCATCTCTCTGTGTGATTTGTGCATTCATTATCTATCTGTTGATGCAGTCAGTGCATTCCAATATTTTCAAAATGAAAACAACCTGTTAAATGTTACATAATACTAATATATTTATTCTGCGATTAATGCATGGACCAGCATCCACTTGTGACAGTCCATCTTCAGTGTCCATCAATATTTCCATTTTTGGGGCCCTGGGTGGCTGAGTGGTCTAAAGCACTTACTGTTACAGATCACTGCTGGGTTCAGGTTTTGGGCTCAGCCAGTCTGGGTATGTGAGAAAGCTTCTTAGTAGGTTCATGTGTCTTGGTTGGTTTTCCTCTGTTCTTCTTCCACCAGATATACTGGTCACCATGTATAGCCTATCATGTGCTGAAAAAATGCCTTTTAACACCACAACAACACTTTCCATTTTCACTCTGATTTTGTGTCATATGCATTGATTTCTTATTTATTTATTTATTTATTTATTTATTTATGTTTTGAAATACTTGTGGATGTATCTTATTATATTTGATCTGTTGAATATGGCTGTTGTATCAAGTAGCCATATTCCTATGTCAAAATTCTTCATTTATAAAATGTCTAGTGTGGTACTTATAGGTTTCTGCATTTGTATGGGAAAACATGAACAAGTTTTCTTGGATTAATACTGCACCACCTTTAGGAGTGAAGTATTAATCAGAACAAACAAGTTTATATTTTCCCATACAAATGCATTAACCTTTTTATTATATACTCATTTTCTTATTCTACCTAAGGCATAATTATAAAAAAATACAGTACAAAAAACAAAGTAATTGAAGTTATGCTGTATTCCAAAATAAATACAAAACTGTAGATTTATCAATACACATTAACAATATTAATGCACACATAGCACCGCCCAGCGACTTTTGAACTTCATCATGCGCTCGACATTAGTTTAAAAAAGAATTGTTGTTTTGGTCTACTTAAAATTGAAATTTAGAGTCATGTTGTGAATGAACAGCTTTTCCAGATGGTATGGAATGGATGGATATTGTTTTCTTTTCTGTTGATTCTACTTAATTCTACTGGTTACAGACTTGATTTATTTGTGTCAATTCCACACGAAGTACATGTGATTTGAGCAGGGAGGGGCATGTTTTGACTAAGCTGAATGTGTTTCTCTTACGTCACTGAATGTCTGGAATCATAATGTGGGAAAAATTTGAATTCTTTCAATTGAAATTATCAAAAAGACGCTATGGTATATCATGTTCATTTCATTTTTAATGCAGTAAGGCGAAATGTTATTGCGTTTGGAAATGTAGTTGAAATTACAGTGCAATTTCACTGTGTGTATTCAAGTTTTAGAATCCATGACATAGCTCATGTAATTCAGATTTGTAGAACTAAGAAAAAAATGTAAGTATTTTTTTTGCCATTCTTATTACCAGCTAAACAAGGCATGTTTATTACTTGTCACTTGCATGCTGGTTGTAGGGACCCCAGCTATGTTATGACCTTTATGGCTAGCCTTAATCCAAAACATTGTATCAGAAAAGTTAACGTGGAAAAATGCAAAGCAGCTGGGATGTGACAGTCCATTCAGCAGAATTCTTCATCATCTTGGCCTATTGGCTCAGAGGTCCTTACTTATCTACTGAAACCTTCATCTGCCTTTTTTGTCTCAAATTTAGTACTTTCACTTGTAAAATGTTACATCTCAGATAAATATGCGATAGCTCTTGGCCCCAATATGTTATTCTATGCTATTTTTACATGCCCTAGAGAGTACTGGTCATAGTCTGAACCATTTCATTCGTGAAAAGTTATGAACATTTCTCCTAAATAACTGTTTAAATAATCAAAATGGCGTTTTCAATATTGTGTCTCTCACGTTTGCTGTGGATTTTGCAAATATCACATTCATTCACTTGTTTTAAAGTTTCATTTGTGACTCAGTAAACCGATCCACATTGTTCATTTTATCATCTATACTTTCAAAAAGACGAAACAGCTTCCTTAGTACATCCACAAACAAATTTAATCATCCAAAACCTAAAGCGTCTACTACATCAGTGTACATGTTTTGTTTACAAACTAGTTCCTACTACTATTTTTAGATGTATGTATCATTCAGTATTTAGGTGTTCAGTATCACAGTAAAGATTCTGACAATGTAAAGTTAACGGAGAAAAAAATGAGTATATAATAAATTAAGTTTACTATATCAAGTTGCAATAATGCTATCATGTAAAAAAATTTATACATTTATAAAAACTTGTGTGGTATTTTGAGTTTGCTATATTAAGTTGCCATATTACTATGTCAAAAGAAGTCAACATTTTTAAAACGTTTTCTGTTGTTATGTATATCTGAATTATATGTATTATTTGCATAATTATACCTTTTGTTAGGGTCATTTATTTAATGACATTTTTAATGCTAATGTCATATGATCATAGTCTTTAAAGATGAGTCAACAGTGTATGTTGTTTCATGTCATCCAACAAGGATATGAGTACTTGTGAATGGAGCTTGTGGGTTTTCTATAACAGGTTCCTGACCTATTTCCTGGTTAACCAGTGAAAATCATCTGATTTGTTAACTGATAGAGTATTTCAAAATACCAAGAATGATTCATTCAGAGCTTTATATTGCAGTATTCACTATTGCATATTATCTTTGTAAAAAGTGAATTATTGTGTGTAATTAGACATTCTTTGTAGTAATATTGGCCCTGGAAGTTATACATTAAGATGAGTGATTCCTTTACTTTTTTATAATCATTAGGGCCCCAAGTTGCTATATTTTTTTAAACATTGGGACATGACTACATCTATATGATACATAGCTTTTATTCATTTTTAAATTGTAATGATCATCTGTGGTCACGAAATTCGATAGCTAATTGTTTGTGCATGGGTATAAAATTCTATATTAAGATATTAAAAGTGTGGATTGCATAGGATCTATAAATAGATGTCAGGTTTGTAATAATAAAACCTGTTGACAACCTTGGGGTAATTTCTTATTGGCTGGTGGGGTCAGGTGGAATCTTAGACGAATTAAGTTATTTCCCATTGGATTTGTTATAGGTATTTTGAAATATTAGATTGAGTAGTAAGATGTGTCATGTGGAGTATTTTGCAACATGTAATTGTAATAGACTGTTGAAAGTGTTTATGAGGAGAGAACTGCAGTTAATTTATTCCTATTTTGGAGTTATTCCTCTTTCAGATTCTTATTTCATACATTGAAATCAGTCTGCAGATGTGTTTAATGTTGTGTTTAGATTATTTGAGGAGACATTTGTTAGGCTTATTAACAGGAATTACAAAGTGCCCATTCAAGTAGAACATTATTCTAGGACTATTGTGAATTATTCAGAGGAATTCTTCACAATGCCATTGTAATATGAGGTTCTGAAATTCATTCAGAACATTTGATGCTTTTGGACTTGAATAGAACTTTTTAGGATTATTTTGGATTCACTTCATCACAAGTTCCTCTTACATTTTCATTTTATAGCTTTGATAATTAAATTATTGTTAAGTTTTACAAAGCCTTTTGGGTTTGCTTCTTTCTTTTATTTAGTTTATGACCATAGAATCTTGACAGTATAAAGCACTCGCCTTTACCTATCACTGTCATCTCACTTCTGTCTGTGTGGGTTTAAGTCTCAGAATTGACCAATGTGGGTGTGTGAGAAAGTTGCCTGTAGCTTCTCTTGGGTTGGTGGTTCTTATTGGGGTTTTCCCAGGTTCTTCCTCCACCAGTTATACTAGCCACCATATATAGTCTATCTTGCACTGATAAAAGGTGTTAAGATCCAAAACAATAACAAGAACAATATAATGATTCATTGGAATTGCAGGGCTTCAGCCAGGGATGGCACTGGGCTTTGCCAGTGTAGCAGATTGTGAATTTCTTTTTACTTCTGGTGACAAATGATTCAATCTGGCTGTTTTTTGGGCAACAACATTTTTTTGCTGTTCAAACTTGTATATACAATCTTGGGTTTGAAGTGGAGAAATTCAAAGGCACCATGAAAGGAAGCCACAAACTTGGATATAAAATGCACTGGAATCTATCTATTGTGACATAAACTGATCCTTTGTTCATATTGACAAACCATCTTAACAGTGCATTTTTACATCATAATGTGCTTATGCAGACACCTGGCCTGGGTACTGTATACACTCAGATAGTCATGCTACCAGATTAGCTACAATCGATCAACTTCCGAAGGCAGGAACAGGAATGGCTACAATCAACCAAATGACCGTTTTTTGTTTGTTTGTTTGTTTGTTTTATAAAAAATGTACCTGGAAAAATAGTTTTGCTGAAACTTTCAAGAAAGCTGATTACCTTTGAAGCACTGATTGTTCTGTATAAATACTAAGCAAATGAAAACAAAAACAAAACAGTCCCAATCAATGTTTTACATTTATTTGAGATTAGCACTCTAATAGCAAATCTACATTTGTTTGGTTCTCGAAAGTTTGCATTTAGCGAAGACTTAAATAACACATTCACCCTTCATCAAAGCAGTCAACTACAATCTTCAATAAAAACAAAGCACCTTTAATTAGAGGAAGTCAGCACCAGACTTAAATAAAAGCAATGGAATCTGATTGATTGTTGCGTTTTCCAAAGTTATTGGAACACTTTTATTGTGCCATGAGAGTCTCTATTTTTGCAGGAAAAATGTTTATGCTTACAATTGCTACCAAAAATGGCATTAAAAGCAAATTAAATTTCAAAACTGTTGAAACCACAGTTCATGTGTTTTCATTCCCCTATGAATAGCCTCATCCACTAGGTAACCTCGGCAAGATGAAAGCTGTCTCCAGCTGACCAAAATCTAGGCCATGTACATGTAGTATGTAAACAGCTACAAAGCCACATACTACTGGCAACAATGAATGTCTCGGTGAATTATTTAGTGACACATGTTTTTCACAATGGGATATAGCTCAAACGAGGTCTAACATTTTTTTTTTACATACAAGTTATTTGTGTTTTATGTGAATGATATGTAAATTTTCTAATATGTGGTCCATACTCAAATTCATGGACTTTTCATATATATATGTACGGTTCTTTGCACATTATGAATTCTTCTGCACAATTGTAAGTTGCCAATACACACTTGTATTGCAGACTAGTTTTGTCTTCAGTTAATTAAAATTTCCATTGTTTATTTTCTCTCAGTGTAAATCCTACTCACTGATGACAGGTTACCTCTTACAAATTTCACTTGTGTGCTAAATTTGATTTTTTTTTAGCACCACCCACCAACATTTGCTTGAGTTAACAATAATACCTTGTTCGCAGGGATATTGAGATAAATGGGTAATACTGTATTACGAAAATGGTGACAATTTTTGAAAATTGGCGACAAAATGTTGAGGTTGGCAATTTTTTGTGACAACTTTATTAATGCCAGTGCCATCCCAGTCTAAAATTCATTTACAGACTATTTGGATTAATAGCTTTATGGAATTACTGTGAATTCATTCAAAGACATTTGGATTAATAGATGTATTGAAATTACCATGAATTCATTTAAAGACATTTGGGGGTTATATCAGTGATTTCTTATGTACTGTTCAGGTTACTTGGAACTATTGGAATTGATGGAAATTTTAGGAATTTAGGAATTCATTCACCATACTGTAAGTTATTTTAATATTTGAACTTTGTATTTTAGGTAAATAAATTAGATTATTCATTTATACAAAACTCGTTGGTTTTGATCTTTCTTGTTAATATTTAGTTTAAGTTGCCATATTGCTATGTTAAATAAATTCTACATTTGCGAGAAGACTGGTGTGGTATTTTGAGTTTGTCATTGTGTATTATTTTGTTTTTCAGGATAAAAAAGATAATGAAAATTTGGATGCAAATGCCAGATTCTACAAGAATGAGATAGAGTCCAAACCAGATGGTGAGAAAATGAAGTTTTAGTAAGACAAGAGTCAAATGAAATTACCTGTTTACTTATATAACATTAACTGTAAAGGATGAAGGATGTGTACATCATGCAGTATCTTCTCAACATAACAGCATGTCTCATACAGGTTGTTATTTGTGATAATAGATGGTATATAGCATGGGGAATGTCATCATGGTTACTGGTTAGGAACATCACATCAAATAGTGTATATGATAAAACCCTAGGTAGTAGAAGGTAGGGGCATGGTTTGTGACATGGTCTGGTTACCCATAGTAGAAGGGAGGGCATGGTTTATGATGTGGTCTGACCGCTAAAGCACCAGAGTAATGGAAGGGAGTGGCATGGTTTGCAACATGGTCTGGCCACTACAGTCCCATGGCAGTAGACAGGAGTGGCATGGTTTGCAATATTGTCTGGCTGATAAAGCCCCTGGGAAGGGCCTAGTTTGTATTGTGATCTGGCTACATGTTTCCCTCTCCCTCTTGACATTTTTTGATATCCAGTATATTTTACATGTCACAGATTGATACTGCGTGTATTTAAATGGTGAAGCATAATATAAGTAAATATTTTAACAGTCCTGTCTTCCACTGTTCTTTTTCATGATGCAAATAAAAACCGTGGGTCTTTTTTCCTGACCATTAAATTTTTAATTAACTTGCCAGTGGACAACTTGATTCTGCACTACTGTGATTAAATAGTAAATAACCACTAAAATCTAATAGTGCATATAAAATATTTCCTTGAAGATTAGGTATTAAATATTCAGCATTCATGAAGGGTTGTATTAAGGCTTTTAGTCATGATGTGGTAGTCCTGTAGTAATAAGATTTCAGTTTGTAACTTGCTCCACCCATTCACACTTGCAGCTAGCACATTCTTGAGCAGTCTTTGAAATTACTCAGTGTTGTTGGTTGGTACTGTAGCTCTAAAGCCTTATAGATCAAGATGTGAATCTAATAATAGTTGGTCCATCATACTTTATTAGCTGTAAGGCCAAGTGAGTTTGACGTATGGCAGTGTGTACAGCATTCATTGTATCATCTATCAACATTCCTATTTTCAGCTTGTCTAGAAAACCATTTTAAAATATTTGACAGGAAATGCTGTACCAAAATTATTTTCATAGTGGCTCCACTAGCTCAATGAATAACCTTTTGGAAAACCTATATTTTATTTAAATAAAACAGAGCAGCCAATCAGTTTTAATCAAACCTGGTAAGGAGTGTTTGTTTGGACAGCCTCTATCAAAATTGTGTCTGGCTTTGCTCCAGTAACAAAGGTGTTACTTGAATAGCAAACATATGGAAAAGCTATTTTCAACTTCTTCCTTAGAATGGATCTAATAGTTTTGATCTAACTTGGTATGAATGTTTCTTAGGGCATTCTCTATCACAGTTATGTCCAGAGTGGTTCCCCTAGCAGAGATATGGTTTTCTTAGCAACCTGGTGGAAAATGTAATTTGGACTTCTTCAGAAGACAACTGAGCTAATTTTGATCAAATTTGATACAAATGTGCATTAGCACATTCTTTATGAGAATTGTGTCCAGTAAAACATATATCCCCCTGAGAAAAGGCACATTGAAATTCCACCAACCCACAACAGAATCAGTTTAAGAAATTATGAAACCACCATTAGATGTGCTTTAATAAAAAAAAAACATTGCATGTTATTGTACATAATTTCAGGCTAAGGGTTAATGTTAGTGGGCGGTAGATAAAACTGTTAAAACTTTAGGCAGTTTCTATTGGGTACCTGTCAATCTTAAGGATTGGTTACCTTGGATACCCAGTTAAAGGGAAATTGTATTAAATATGGTCCTGAACTGCTTTGTTGTAGGTTCATACATGACAACATCCAAGAGAGGTATAAGCGTAAATATTTCTAATATAAGTGTCAAAAAAGTGTAATCTGAGCATAAATAGAGCAATCTATATATTACATGCCTTAATTACAGAAAACTGTATGATAAACATATATTTATTTTTACTACTTACCAGGATCTACAGTTAAAATTCTTGTCACAAATTGGATAAATCCAGTGGATTAGTAGTTAGTATGAGAGGGTAGACACAAAACAAATTGATACATTATTTACAGATAACACTTTAACTGGTCTACATGTCTGACTTTCACTGAATGTTTGTGAAGTCCACAAATGATGAATGCTGTATTACATCACTGTCAAATTCTTCTTTCAGAATTTGTATAGTGCTGTTCGTTTGTCCATTTCCTGATGCAAACTTTTTCAGTTTAACAAGATCCCTCTCATCTAAAATTTTTCAGTCATATAATATGTATGAGACACATCGATTAAGCCAGTTTCTCTTAACATCTGGCACCATTTTTTTCAAATTAGACTGATCTGCTACGTATGTGTGTATCAAAATATAATGAGTCTGTGACACTTGGTTCCACGTTCAAGAAACCTGTCTGTTTTCTTGGAACTGTTTCGTGTACAGCTACTATAAATTGAAAATAAGAAAATTAGACAAAGGTCTAACCTTGGATAAATGTGGAGCAGCAATAGTCACATGATATGAGCTCATGATTACATAATCATTAATATGTGTCTCACTTCTTTCAGATGTCTTTGATCTGAAATTGGAAACATTTTTTAAAAAATGTTAGTGGGTACCCAGTTGTCCGTTTTATTGCCTGGGTACCCACTGACAGCTTTAGTTGTAGAAGTGATTTTCATATTGGGTTGGGGACAAAGGTGGTTGGAATTAGTAAAATTAGTCAGGGAACCAGACTAACTTTACAGCAGCACCCCAGATGCTTTACATTGCACCTATTTGTTCTTGCAAAGCGTCTGCATGATCAAACTGTTGATTATAGAATTTTTTTAAAAATGGCGTCCAGAAAGTGATGCATGTTTAAGATGAAAGGGAAAATAAGCTTCTAAAAAAGTGTTAATAATCAACACAGAAGAATAAAAAGGAGTATTCAGATTCTTGTGAATAAAAACTGGAAAGGACACAATTATGTTTATTGGACATCATGTGCCAATTTGATTATGTCTCATGGCAAGATATATGATTGCCGTCATCATGTGAAATGGAAAAAGAATTTCCAAGAATTACGTCAAGTTGAGAGATAACAACAAGCCATTGAGTTGCATAGGGTTTGGAACTAAAGCTTGTGCAACTGTACTAGTGGTAAATAAGGTCTGTGTGTACTTAACAAACTTTTCAGTTGAAC
>JAECUM010076550.1:0-12764 GCA_016617855.1 Megalonaias nervosa
CAAGACTCATCGACTCTTTCATAGTATTATAGAATATAATGTCAGAGCGGGTAATTGTGTTAAAATTTTGGTTGGTTGTTTTTGTTTAATCCAGACTATTTCCTTTTTTTCAACATTACTATTACGGCACTGTTATTGCAGCATCCGTTGTTCTTGCTCTCTGCGCATTTCGAGCTTTCAAAGCAAAACTTTCATCCACCTTTAGTCAGATCCCCTGCTCGTCATATGATCCTGGCCTTTAATAACAGCTGGTGGAACACTGTCGAAGCGAAATACAATAATTTCTGAATGTATATTGGCTTATAAAGCCTGCCAAATGCTTTCTGTAGCAAAAGGGATGCGTGTTGAAGCGCAGGATGGACTGCGATGACATTCTTTTAACTTTAATGGGCGATTGTAATCAGGGTTACAAATTATAACTGGACATTACTGGATGGCTGCGAGGTGGCTTCTTGCTGTTATTAATATGGTGTAAGGCGTTGGTATTGATAAAGTTTCACATAAAATGAATTGTAAACTGGGAACCAATTTAGTAGTCCGCATAATTTACCGATGTGTAAAGTTTCCAGACCAGTATCACGTGATCGTTTATATCCATTCAGATTGCTTTAAACTCAGTTCATAACAGTTGAAATTATTAAGAATTAAGCATATATGAAGCGTAAAACAAGCAGCTTTATAAATAACTTTATAACACAGTACATTTCTGCAAATAAAAATTATAACAGAGTGCACATCTTTAAAAACCCCCAAAACACACTTCTTTTCATTTTCGTTAAATAAATGAATGGGGAGTGTAAATTAATCACTGACTAGTTTTTCATACTGTAATCAACGATACCGTTTCCGTGAGTTTTGAGTGAAATTATTTGACTTTTATTATTTCATAGTTTTCGGGAATCGATGCAGAAATATACTGTTTGTTCTCTCTATGTAAAGTATACAATATCTTTTTGCAAACTTATGAGCTATGCACATAAAGAGATGTTAGTGACCAACACGAAATACATAATCAGTATCTCTACACAGTTAATTATTCTAGCAGATAACATGAGTTCTCTGTTATATTTCTAAATTTCATTAAATTCAAATGAATATAACAGACCTGTATACAAAAGAATCGAATGTAAGTCAGACTTTTCATTGAGAATCCTGTGCAAGCTAGACTGCTCTGATATTTACCAAGTGCTAACTTATTTCAAACTCTTCCAAGAAGATTCCATATTTAACTTTTCTTAAAAACTGATCTGGGCTAAACGAGAGAAAACTCATTGCAGTTAGCAGCAACGGATTAAATAGTCAGATGCCCAAGGCTAGTAAATTTATGCTTGATTAAAACAAAATTAAAATGTTTTTGTTTTCTTCATGGTTCGTGCTAGTACAAGGAAGTTTATTTTTGCGCAGACTGTTATGTAATTTATTGCTCATTTAGATGCTACTTTTTTATTTTGATAAATATAAGGACTAAGGAAACACAAGCACCAAATTATCATCACGGATGGAAGCAGAGACAGATTGACACAATGAGTACAGTGTAATTCAAGGACATAGGATCCATAAACAACACATATTCATTACATTAACTCTGTGGAATGGGGGTGTCAATAATTCAAGACTGTAGAGAAAAATAAAAGATTTTATCGATAACAGACTTTAAAATCTATATCTTGTGCAATGTAGCTGATACATATTTATACCAGTTTGTTAATTACACAAGGACAGATGTATTGGCATGAAACATTTTAATAAGAACAAAATATATTGCATATTTTATAAACTTGCTATAGCTTTTCTCATTACGATCAACTCATTATTTCTGGCTAGGTGGATCTTTGAATGTCTGTTGTTGATGTTAATTTTAGGGATGCCTGGATGCACCTTGGAGTCTCTGGTGTCAAACTTATCTGTGGAGGGATGATGAACATGTTTTGTGCGCTATTTTTTTCATAATTATGTGTCTATAGCTGTTCTAAAATTGACATAGATCTTTTTCACTTACTTAAAATATTATTATTTCACACGTGAAGATCGTTGAACCTTTAGCATGCAAATTTAACCATCGAGAATGTGGGTCACCATCCGTTCAAACTTGCTGTTTAATATATGTATTGGAGGACAATTCTTATATTTCATGATTAAAGTAACCTCAATATATTAAAACGTAATTTCCATATGCAAGGGTTTCAGTGTATCTAAGTTTTTTGACTGTGTTCTTGCGTTCTGTCTTCAAAGAGTAAATACTCACGTTCTGACTCACTTGGGAGGGAGGGAGGGTTGTAAATGAGTAATTTTCTCATTTCTTGTGTAAGGACGTTCAGTCACACTTAAAACAAAGATTAAATGGTTAATATTATGGAAAAATAACTATACCATACATGTTTATTCCCCCTTTTCAATTCATTTAGAAGTACATATTTAATTAATTGAATATACTAATTAATTGAATACTGAACTCATTTATTGGCCTATTATTTAGTAGAGCATATTTATAGCAGATTGGGTTTTGACGATTCCAACTCTTCAAGTATCTTTGAAATTACCTCCACTCCTAGTTACATGTTAAATAAATGATGTTCTGTTTCAGTACCGCTTTCCGACTTCCCTCGTCGGATTTTGACTCTGCATGTAGATTTTACTATTCATCTTGGGCATGTACAACAACATTTGGATGGTTGGTTCCTCGAACGTGTGGTATGAATGCACATCTGTGCTTGAGTATAAACAAAGACTTGTTTCTTTTCTTTTCTTTATCTTTCTTTAAATTCTAAGTTATCACCCGTTTCGTATGATTTTTTTGCTGGTTGTTGACTAGTAGTTGGACACATTTAGGACATGATCCGTTGTATATGCAACCTCTGTACCACGTTTTCAACAGGACCCTGTTAGGCGAAAGGACGTTAGTAGCTGCTTAGATTCTTCACTATCCAAATTGCAGTTCTTAACTCGGCTTGGATTGGGGGGAGGTGGGGTGGGGGTGGCTTTATCTACTCATATGTGGTTTCCTTTAATTTCCATTGATCCATTGGGCAATAGAGCTATCTCACCTTTGGCGTCAATAACATATCTTCATATCTACCTACTTTGTAAGGCCAACATATTCACCATGCGCTTGGAGTGCGCTATTAAACATTGCTGGTTTAGGGCGTTCTTCTATCCATAACATGGATAATTCAGTCATTTTTAAGTAGGCGAAGAAACCGGCCAAACGGTTCGATACCTGAGAAGCGGAGTAGGAACATATAATATAGAAGATGGTTGGGGATGGGAGTGGTAAATGAATCGATACCTGTAAACGGGAATCTAAACAAGTACGTTCCTATTAACCAGTAAGACGAACCCCATTCAAAATTATAATTTATTATCCTCAAAATTCTTTCTGAATTTAAAAAAAATAATACTCAGAATGCAGCAGATATAAAGGTCTTTGCGGTTTTTGGATAAAAAGGTTTCACCTCATAGGTCTTACCGTTTTTAATAAACGAAGATCTGGAGGTGTCCGCATAAAAATAATTTTTTTAGAGTATGTTCTGATTTGATATAATGGAAATTTCCATGACATGTTGTTATCGCATCATGTAAAAAGTTACATCCCCATATGGTGGAACTTGCTGTCATTACTTTACCGGTGTAGTTTGCAGTACAAACGTATAAGCTCTCAAGGAGAAAAATGTTGTCGAAATTTTTAATATTCTATAATCGATTGAATCAAGGTATTTCCAGCTTTAAATGTTGAAAAAGATTACAAAGGAAATTTATCAATTTCAATTTATCAGTTTGCGTTATGCTAGATTCAATAATTCAATATGGCTGAAGAAGTGATGTTGCTCTTAGAGGAATATTACTATTCCTGAGATTCCTAAAGTAGCAGCTGTTATGTCCATTCTACATAAAGCTGTTGCTATTGGTGGCGCTCTGCAGTTCGGTATTTTGAATAGGGTTAGAATTTTTTAAAAAAAAGAATTTCCCCGGGTTTCCTCACTAATTGTACTGGCTATTTAAAAAAAGACCTTGTATATCTTAGATATTGTTCAAAGCACCTTTAATTCCCTTTATTTTGGTGTATGATTGATGTGTGTAATATGGGTTATAGAGTTCACGGCTTCGCCTTACTCTATATGCGCACCTTTCAAAACAGTGCTAGCTCCACTTAGTCATTTTCACTTCCTTAACTTCAGAGGCAATTTTTTTTTATTATTTCTTTTTTTTACATATTATATATTTGGTCATTTATTCATTGCACTTTCGGAAGCTGGTATTGTCTAGTCTGGCAAAATTCATATTCCCTGTTTGAATAGATGCAAAGGACGGTGTACTTTAGACTAATTCAGGCTGAGTTTTTGAGCACAAGGGAGCAGTCATTTTAGTTAGCAGTGTGCTTAGATCATGTACAACTTCCAAAAGTACAATATCGAATGAAATATCAGCCACATTACATCAAAGTAGCATAGAGGTATGCCAACATTCTCTCCACTGCGCATATTTAAATGTAAACAACTTCAGCTTACATAGTCACTTTCTCAAAAGTACATAATAACTGGTGAGCGTTCCCAATAGGCTTTTTGTTCGTCTCTGTCTTTCTGTCAATGTTTGCTCTGCCTCTGTCATTAAAGTGTTCGCTTCTCTCACAAATAAAATCTGCCTTTTATGTTCCGGTTTGCTCTTTAACATTGAAATGACATTAGACTTTGCATATGCTACGCTAATATCTTTAGGTCCAATAGAATTTTGACTGGTAGTATCAAAAAATGAGTTGTAAACCGAGATAATGAAATTGGAATAATTGGCTTTTTGAATACTTCAGTATCCACGTTTTATGGTGAATTTATGCAGTGTTTGAAAACCAGCTTTAAAAGCATGCTGGAACGAACTTTTAAGAGTTTAATTTTAATGCTGGATGGTATATGGTGCTAATTATGATGATTGCCTCATTTGCCATTTATTTGAAGAAAATTGTGTATCAAAGCATTGTTGGAAGGACATTTATGTTTGTATCGCATAACTAAATAAACTGGTTGTTCTCTTCTCTATTGCTTATCAAATACAGCAGTGTTTAAAACGGAGTTTTTGAATGCATCATTCCCAAACCTATGTGCATGATGATAATTTTATAAATTGGAAACAAAAGAGCAGAAAACATGTAAATCAGTACCTAAATTGAAAAGTAAGAAGAAACTTAATATATTTCGCAAAAGAAAATCGCGAGAGTTCCTGAAACCAAGCCCATAAATAAAAACGTTTTTTATTTGCTTTGTGATGTATATATTTGAATTTATGTGATACAGGCCGATATGTTGTGATTATAGGACTCTTATCATTTACATCCTTCTTGTCCATGTAACTTTTACTTAAGCTTTCTTCTTTAATTTCCTTGCCTGTCTAATATCGAATTGTTACAGACTGTTTATAATTTTCTGGAACTTCATTTTCTTTCTCATGTCAGAGTATATAGAATTATTTTGTATATTGTTATCATAGCCGAACATAATATCTATTTTCAGCACTATATCACTGGGTAACAAAAATATATAAGCAACAACAATAGAGTGGTTTTGTATATAGTTTGGATCTGTAATATGTTGTTGAAATATTATGATTATGTTAACATCTGAATAATATCTTTTTTCGCTGAAAATTAAATTTCAGTTAGTTTTTATGGTGTCTTTTACGGCTGAAACAGACTTGCAATTGATGTTCCATTTTGTACTTGAGCACCTGAAATATTATCACGTACGACCTTATTCTTTGATTTACTCTAGATATTCCTGCTACTGTTTGTTATCTGGCTAATAGAAGTGAGCCCATAACGTTTTATCAAAACTAGTAAACCACTTTACTAATTGCTAGTTTCTCTGATATTCAATTGTTCCAGTTTGCTATTGATGTATACGCTTGCAAGAATTTAACACATCAACTGGTATTGGTTCTCAAAAGCCTTGATGTACAATATATATATATATATATATATATATATATATATGTATATATATATATATATATATATATACCTTATACTCTTCTCTTCACTGCTATATATATATATATATATATATATATATATATATATATATATATATATATATATATGAAGAGAGAGAGACAGAGACAGAGACAGAGACAGAGATTGGGAATGATGTGTGGATGTGTCCAAACAAATGATTGTATTTGTGACACAAAATATTTGCAATATGCCTGAATTAATTTAAATTATCACAGTAAAGGAAAATTCTCTAGACTGAATTCCTGAGATACTGTTTATCACAAGCAGCTTTAATAACCTTGAAATTATTGCAAGGTCGATTTCAGTAGAAGTCTTTCGTCAGTTATGTAATTTGAATCCGCGTTTTGCTGTACAAGTCTTGTCTAGTACATAGTGTTGCAACACACACACACACACACACACACACACACACACACACACACACACACACACACACACACACACACAGAGGTTATAGGTCATCATGTGCATGTCATGACATTTTTCTGTTTAAAAAATCAAAGTTATTAGTTTGAAGGCTACAATCAGAAAGCACATAATCTGAAATTGATTAAATGTTCAACCCGGATTATAAAGATAGCAGGATACTTGGAAATTATTCAATTTCATCACATCCAGGCGAGCAGAAGAATGCCGTATGTTTCAGTCAATCTGATGATGCCTCCTGCCGGCTCCATGCGACATCAAATAACGTCTACTTCGGATGTTGGGGCGGAAGTTCCGTGAAAATATCGGAAAAATAATATAATCATTCAATTCCATGCCTTTATTGCTAAAATAGAGCTTCTGGATCAATCAGTGAAAGATAAAACCGACATTATATTGAAATAATTTCTGGTTTCAGTTTGTATGGACCGAGGTGAAGAAAAGATCTCTTGTACTGTGTTCGCACGTTCATATGAAACCTTTACTCACCTAAGACAAAAATAGTTTTTTTTCTCTATATATATTTAATTCAAATGGATATAGAAAGAAAAGAGGAAACGAACATGAATTTGGCATAAAATTACAATGTTTGTTACAAAGTATTTTGTTTCTTTTATTCCATGTATAGGGCGAATTGAATTCTGAAGTCTGCTGATTGTTTCCCAGTTATTTCTTGTAATGGCCATTAGGATTGCATGCATCTAAGTGCAAAAATGAAAATAACCTCCAAAAAACCCATTTCCAACCAGTGGCGTACTAAGAGTATATGTTTTCCGGCGACGATGATGGCCCAAAAGGGTTTTGGCGCACCAAAACCTCTGACGGCCGTGGTTTGTGGCGCACCAAGACCCGTCCACCCCTACTCCCACCCTGTTAGTTCACTACTGTTTCCAACTAGTAGAGACTCTGGCAAAGACTGATAATTCGTACTACATTATTTGTTTATATTATTGATGAGATCGAGAAAATGTATACATTTGAAAGTTACAAAAATCATAACAACTATATGGATTACTGTACAGTTGTCTGGTTATTAATTCCCAACAATTCTTTAACTTATGTGGCTGTATTATTGATATTTTTCCTGACTGCATTTGCTTTTACTGTTTGTATTAGTGGTATTTGTTGATTATCAAAATAAACTCCAAAGGTTGATTTCGTTGTCACTAATCGAATTGCTTCACATGTGATCAATACTGATTAGCGCATCTCAGTTTAAACTTTGTATGCTACTGTTTCAATCCCAATATAACAGTTTGTACTATTTTGCATATGTCTCTAATACCTATTTACTATTCAGTCTCTTAAAACAGCTTGCAGTATATTTCACCATAGCTGTCTTTTCAACTTGTTGTTTTTCATGAGGTTAGTATCAACTTCATATTTGTAAATGCTTGTCTGTTCATTTCTTTCGCAATGACATTTATTACCCTTCTAGGGTGTTGTACACATAATGCGCGCCTTATTGCCATTTTTATATGCATCGTTTTGATTTTTTCCGTATGATGTGTCCATTGTACTATCTTTTTTGCTTTTAGTTTTATAATCATCACAGATTCACACATTATACTTATTTCATCTGATTCGTGCTCTGAGGCGCTGTTTATTTCCTTTACAGTCTAAAAACTCGTTATCTTTCAAAACCCGAATAGGTTCATGTTCTTTCATATATGATATATAAATTGTTTTTCTTCAGTCAATGAATTTAAAAGAAGAATATTTTCAGCTGGATCCCAACAATTACACGAATCAGCATATCCATTCGCTTTAAACCGTTTATACTTTTTGCAGGTTTTCAGTGTTTGTTTACGAGTGTGTCTGTTGGAGCTACATAATCTTTTTAATTACATGTGTGCCATCATGTTTGTCATGAAGATGTAACATCTATATCCACTCCCTTTTCGTATTCCAGTTAGTAACATCTATATCCACTCCCTTTTCGTATTCCAGTTAGTAACATCTATATCCACTCCCTTTTCGTATTCCAGTTAGTAACATCTATATCCACTCCCTTTTCGTATTCCAGTTAGTAACATCTATATCCACTCCCTTTTCGTATTCCATTTAGTAACATCTGGATCGCCTACACGTATCTGCCCGATTCTAAATTGTTTCTCGGTAAAGAAGCTAGTAATTAGAAACATATTCTGAAATCCTTAATGTTTCACCTAATTTTAATTAGGAATTCCTAGTGTAGCTGAGGTCTAGAACCAAATATAGATATATTTATCGAATTTGTCTCTCAAGAAATCCGCTCTTTGACACTAATGTCAATATTTTAGATGGATTGTCTCTACTATACAAGAAGAATTTTTAAGTCCACATGTATTTAGCTTATCTTTGTCAAAATATTTATCAGTCAGTTTTGCATTCCAGAGGAAGAGTGTAAAATTTAAACAATAATCGCATTTAATTTTGATGAGATGGGTTTATTAACAGCCATTCTCATTTTACCACATTTAATTATTGAGGGAAAATCTCCTTTACTTAGAGGTTTATTCTGTGATTCTGTGCCAAAAATAATTTATCCTTCTGCATTTCCACAACTATATTTTTTACAATTTGTTTTTTTTATCTTAAGCTCAAGTTGTAAAGTGAAAGTGTGATATGCATCTCAAGATTCCTTTTAATATTTACATGTTACTCATTAAAATGTTCCGTTTTAAATATTGACGCTTCTTTTTGGTTTCAATTACACTATGTGCAGAGTTGAAATCAAATGTGTTTTGCTTTATTGATTCATGTTTGATTTATGTACCATGCATTAATATTCGATGCCAATTTCTAACCGTAATTACAGAGATTGCTTTTATCGATAATCTAATTTATTGTAGGTGAAAGATCCCCAATCTTTTACTGGTCCACTTTCAAAAATGGTGAGATTGATTTGTAATGTTAATTAGTTTCACATATTTTGCGTTCGTTTAAAATTTTAAAATCATATTTCCTTTATTCTCCATCTTAATGTCTCAGTTCTTCTGTATTCATTTAGTTTCTTTAACATCAGGATTCAACTGAAGCCTTATTAATTAAGACGATTCACTATGCTCTTTTCATTTTTATTTCATACCCTCTTCGTGTTAGAAAGACGACGCTTGATATCAGGCAGGAAGGTGTAATGGACTATTGATTTGATAACTCATCCTTAATGTTTCCAGCTAAAAGTCTTCACTATAGAAATTATATTCCATATTGTTTCTCCGCAATGTATTATGGACACGTATCTGATTTATCTCTTTAATGGTAAAAAGTAATTTGCCATATTATTGTATCGCCCCGTTAAAATAATTGGAAGGGACATTCCACACTCATCATGGTCTTTATTTGGAATGTAATTAATTATTATTGTCCTGGTGATATCAAGTCTTATCCTATTTCTCCATGGCTTTTAAAGGGTTGATTTTTCACCTGTTCAAGAATATGCCTAATAGAACTAAAGTTATATATATATATATATATATATATATATATATATATATATATATATATGACGTGTTCTTAGACATGTAGAAGAGGGGTGCAAGTTGTTGTCAGAAAGAAAGTGAACGAAAACACAGGGTGCTATATTATTAACTTGTTGGATGAGATTGTAAAATTAAATTAAGGAAGATAGAGAGTGAAAAGACAGAATTTCCTAGGTCAGTCGTGCAAATGTTACAAAGTCAGAGTATATGGGTACATAATAAAACCAAAGACAAACGTTGTGTTTGATGATGGCCACTTTCGTGACTCTGTATTCAACATAAATGATATTAGTCAACCAAGCATTTGCTGTGTAATTACAGGAAAACATAACTATTTGGACAAAGTCTATAGAGTAAACGTGCTAAAAAATGAACAATGAGACATAGCGTATAATACAGAAATTTTTTGAGGCTCCAACCGCCGTAAACATGGATGTTATATACTGAGCAGACTCAACCTAAACTACGTATTTTCAGCAATATAACTGTTCGAACAAAATATATCAAGTAAAGGTGCGTATAATAGAACGAGACTGTAGAAGCTGAATAACATTGTGAGAGATTACTGCCGATGCAACCGCCTAAAAACCGAACAAATGGAGAAAACAAACAAAAACAAAAACAAAAAACAAACATATTATTAACAACAAGATAGCATATAACAGTTATATACAGGGAGGTATGATGGGGTGGAGGTGGGAAAAATTTCTATAGAAGAAGAAAACACGTCCGCACCCCAGAAGGAAATTTGCTCAACTCACGCAAAAGTTCTTAGCAGAGAGAATCCTTCTGATCGCAGCCGGTGCGAAAGCATTGCGATTGGCTGGGCAGAACACGTGATTAAAAACTTTAAATATATTGGCCCTTGACAGCGCGTTACCCGACGAAACTGGCGGGAAATTGTAAACCCAATCACACCTCCCATAAATGTCCTTACGCGAGCGTAAATCGTTTTATGTGACGTGTTCTTAGACATGTAGAAGAGGGGTGCAAGTTGTTGTCAGAAAGAAAGTGAACAAAAACACAGGGTGCTATATTATTAACTTGTTGGATGAGATTGTAAAATTAAATGTGCATACACCAGCCTACTCTTGCCGACATCGATACAGTCGAAAGGAAGATAGAGAGTGAAAAGACAGAATTTCCTAGGTCAGTCGTGCAAATGTTACAAAGTAAGAGTATATGGGTACATAATAAAAACAAAGACAAACGTTGTGTTTGATGCTGGCCACTTCCGTGACTCTGTATTGAACATAAATTATATTAGTCAACCAAAACTTTGCTGTGTATTTACAGCATAATATAACTATTTGGACAAAGTCTATAGAGTAAACGTGCTAAGAAATTGAACAATGAAACATAGCGTATAATACAGAATTTTTTGAGGCTGCAACAGCCATAAACAGAAATACAGCAAATAGAGCTTGCTGCATTTCTGGCAGCCACATAAAGGCGGGAGGGGCAAAGAACAAAAATGAACAGCATCAAAGAAAAGAAAATATCAATGTTGATCAAAATTAAACCGATGAATTCTGTAGTGCTGGGGCAGTAGAGCACCCTCATACTCCACGGTAGTTAGGATATATCCTGCATGTATGGAGGATTGTGAAGAAACTTTAAAACGTATGCGCTTACTTCCTGAATGCGCTGTTGGTCTTCCGGAGCTGTTAGAGTACCCTCATACGCTCCTGGCGGTCTAATAGGCAGGTAGACGCAGATTAGTCCGGGTCGAGTGAATGATATCCCAGCAAAGCAGGGTCGATGCCTAGGAGTCTAGGTCTGTGAAACCCACGAGACCTGAAAGAGAAAGTAGCACACACGGCGAAATGGCGATCATAGAAAAAGTGATTGAAGTGTTACGAAGCTGCGACCCTTTAGCCTAACGCTATGTATTTCTTAAATGCATCTGATCCCCAGCGGCTTAATACCCTTATTTGGTTGCCCATTTTGGTTCATAAAAAGCGGTCCTAGAGTATTACATGTCGCAGGATTTTGTTGAGCAGCAACATGTAATATATATTGTTGTCCCGAGACGTGTTTGAAATGTCGAAAAGTGATTTATAAGACGCTTGTGGAAAAAAGGTGACTTGAGATATTTGTATCAAATTGTCATTCTGATGTTCATTTGTTTGCACTGTAATCTCTCCTATTCTGAGAAAGGCATGGAAAGCCAATGTAAACATGGCCGAATACATGGTACGCCTGAAATGGTCTGAGATGGCATGCATCATAGAAACTGTAAGTCTATCAAATGTAACTTTGTCAATTGTCAAACGAACATCATGCGATTTACTTTTGTGAATGGTTTGAATGAGTCTTTGAATAAGGAATGGGTAAGAAGGGTCTGTGAAGCCGTTAAGTTTGTGCACATATCCAACTGCAGAAACAAACATGGATATCGGACATGCCGAATATTTCTTGTTGATTAAGTGCGCTATGAAAAGGGCCAAATTGGTTATTGAAACTGGGCGAGACAACTCAGTCAAGGTGTCCGATGTGAACTCTTTATGTAGCGTCCACGCCCGTTTATATGAGGTATGTGTAGCTGGGTGTAGGATGTTTTTAAGCCAATGGTCAAGCGTATTCTCTAGCTGGGTAAGGTTGGATGAAGCGGAATGCGATGAGGGTGCGAGTCCGCATAGGGAGCCATGGCGTGGAAACTCAAAACCTGTTGGCGAGAAAGGGCAACGGCGAGTCTGTTACGTATACCAGGTATATTTTTTGCCCTGGACAAGATATTTAATTTAAGACAAGAGAGTATTGTTTAGAGGATTGCTTGTTTATGATTTCAACTAAGGCTTGATTGTCAGTGTGGAAATAGATACATTTATTGGATAAGTGTTCTCCCCAGATCTCAGCTGCCAGAACGATGGGGT